>MJUU01042064.1:0-10951 GCA_002080025.1 Modiolus philippinarum | reverse complement strand
TTTATCATAATAAAAATTCAGATGAAAAATATGAAAACTTGTCAGATATGGTATTATAAGATTGTTTTTGTGTTCATAACAAAGATAATGAAAAGTGATGAAGACTATTTGCAAAAATAAAGATAAGAATTCCCTATACCAAGAAAATTTTCATGGTATACAAGGGCAGTTTTCTTTCATAAATTGACAATAAAGGTTAAGAAGATATCCAGAGGTGAGTATCAACTTTTCAAATTGTTGAACCAATTCTATAGTTTGAAAGCAACAGTTGAGTTGTAAAACTGTAAGATTGGTTCAGCAATCCTATTCCTCTTTCATCCCAATTGTGTTACCAATTTAGTAGATTGGTAGCACAATACCTATTGGGAGAGGTAAAAGCATTTTGGATAAGCACAGTAAAAGGGTTTTGGAGAGTCTAGGGTTTACTATTAATGACCAGAAGTCTAATATGATCCCAACCCAGTGAATAGTTTATTTGGGTTTTTTGTGGGACACAGTAGCTATGACTGTGAGTTTAACTGAGGATAAAATTGAAAAAATTTTAGGTTTGAGTGAGTTTGTTATTTATCAAAAGAAAGTCATTATACGAACATTAGCTAGTTTAATTGGTCTGTATGTGTCTGCATTTCTGGCAGTTTTGCTTGGAAAATTTCATTATAGGCTTCTTGAAAAAGAGAAAGTTCAAGGTCTGCATCACTATAACTCTTTTGATGCTAGCATTGTTATTTCGGATATGGCAAAGAAAGAAATTTTCTGGTGGATTAATAACCTTAGGTCACTCAATGGTAGTCCTATTAAAACTCCCCCTATTTTTAAAACTATTTTTACAGACTCTAGAAATGAAGGATGGGGAGCTTGGTGTGATTCAGTTTACATTAGTGGCTTCTAGTCAGAATTAGATAAGACCCTCCATATCAATGTATTAGAACTTAAAGCAATCTGGTTAGCATTATTAGCCCTAGTTGTTTCATGGGAAAATGTTCATATAGCAATCAAATGTGATAATTCTCAGCAGTAGCTTACCTAAACAACCTAGGTGGTATTAAATCTGAGCAATTAAATATGAGCAAAAAGATCATGTTCTGGTGTCAAGAAAAAGGTATATTTTTGTCTGCTTTCCATATTCCAGGGAAGGAAAATATCCAAGCAGATTTATTATCAAGAATAAACAACAATAGAACCGAGTGGTCTCTTGACCCAGAAATTTTTAGGGTTTTGTGTGATAAGTTTGATTTACAGATTGACATGTTTGCACCTAGGTTTAACAACAAGCTAGACAGATTTGTTAGTTGGAGACCGGATAATTCTGCTTTTGCAGCTAATGCTTTTTCATTAGATTGGCATGAATTAAATATGAATATTTATGCATTCCCACCTTTTTCTATTATTGACAGGCTTCAGAGAGAAACCAAACATGCTTTTAATAGCCCCATATTGACCTACACAGGCATGGTTCCCAACTTTGTTAAGCTTAGCAAAAAGTCCCCCTTTGAAATTGCCAGTACATCAGGACCTAGTACGTTCAACTCTGGACAACAGTGTTCATCCTTTCTGGGAGAACTTCACTTGACCGCTTGGCATGTTTAAGGAGTGATCTTAATACTAAAGGAGTTTCTAATGATTGTTCGGATATTATTTGTGCTTCTTGGCGTGATAGTACCATTATAAGCAATATCAATATGCTTGGAGTAAATGGTCAAAATGGTGTTTTAAAAACTCTTTTAGGCCAATAAGTGCTAGTGTAAGCAATATTTTGAATTTTCTCACTGAAGAATTCAAGTTAGGGAAATCTTATAGTATTTTGAATACCTACAGATCTGGCATTTCGAGTGTTCACAATTTTATTGATGGTGTGCCAGTAGGTCAGCATCATTTTCAAAGGTGTAGCTATATTAAGACCTTCTTTGCCAAGGTATTCATTTACTTGGGATGTGGATTGTGTTTTACATTATATAGAGAGTATGTGGCCTTTAAATCAGCTTTGTTTAAAGCTTTTAACATTTAGATTGATAGCCTTGATGGCTTTAGTTACGGCACAACGTTCCCAAACTCTAAAATATTTAGATATCTCTACAATGAGGAAGGAAGAAAGTGGAGTGACTTTTTATTTGAATAGGTTAACAAAAACAGATAAACCTGGTAAATTTAAGAGTATCTTCATTCCAGCTTTCAAGGGGAATGAGAAGCTTTGTATGTGCAATACTCTTGAGCATTATATTGCTGCAACAAAATATTTAAGGAAATCAAATCAACTTTTTATTTCATTCAGGAAACCATATAAAGCAGTCACTACTACTACTTTAGCCAGATGGCTTTGTGGAATTTTAAGTCTAGCAGGAGTGGATACTTCTATATTCAAAGCCCACAGCATTTATGCAAACTTGTGTGATTTTGGAATTTGCTGCTAAAAGAATTAATTGTCAAATTTTTGAACCAAATCTGCACTTTTTAGCAGCAAACGAGTTCAAAACCTAAAGCTGGTTCAGAAAATTAATTACTTCTGTTACTGAGTTGGTAAAGCAAACTAAATGAGCACAAAAGATATGAATGTCCATGTTCAAAATAATCTAGAAAATTCTGATACAAATCTCAAAGAAATATCTGGAGCTCATTAGGGTAAATTGTTTTATACCATGACCAATATTTTCAAGTTCATGGCACTTTGTCTTGGCTTGTACAATAAATATTTATTGGCCACAAGATGTATCACTCCCAGGAAACCAGATCTCTATCATCCGAAATAGAGACAATTTACTCATCAGTTATGTAATACCCTGAATCAGTATACAGACAAAAGATCACACTGACCTTTAATCATGGTAAATCTTGCACCATAAATAAGTATCCAGTTTTAAAGCATTTTGTTTCTATGGTAACTAAAGATAAAAGTCAGCATTAGTATTTTCAACTGATATCTCATGAAAGCCTAACATTTAGCCAAAAAATTTATGGCATAGCTATGCAATAGCTATGAATAAAATAAAAGAAAATGTGTCCATGCCCCCAGCATAAAGATATCTTGTCAAACAGGAAGTAGATGAGTGACAGACTTGAAAAAGGGGAGACATGGTACCAAAGCTTCAGACCAAATATCAAATCATTCCTGCATACATGGTACCAAAGCTTCAGACCAAATATCTAATCATTCCTGCGTACACAAGCTGAGAAATCCTTGACGAAATTTTCCGACGTACATAGGGACATATATACAGACAAGGGTAAAACTTAATACCCCCGTCGCCTCACGGCGGGGGCATAAAAACACCCTGACCTTTAAACATCTTTTATTTCATAGATTTTTGTAGGAGTGTACCTTTTACACATAGAAAGCACTTTCGTGAATAAATCTATTTTTAATGTGTTTTCCAGACAACATTTAGAAAATGTAATCCTTCTTTTAAAAGTTGTGTGAAAAACCAAAGTCTTCAGTATGATACAAAAAATGTAATCTATGTATTTGCAATTTCTATTATGAGGCTATCACCACAAAGGCCATTCTCCCTACAAAGGCCAAAACACCAGATATTAGTTACAAACTTTTCAACTTCAGTCGAAATTATTACAGCAGGGGAACAGTGATAAAGTAAGGACTACTGTACTCCTGGTCCACCTGGATGTGTTAGAACAACTGAAATGTCCATTCTGCCAAAAGGAGGGACTACTGTACTGTAGGTCCAACTGGATGTGTTAGAACAACAGAAATGTCCATTCAGCCAAACAGAGGGACTACTGTACTATAGGTCCAACTGGATGTGTTAGAACAACAGAAATGTCCATTCAGCCAAAAGGAGGGACTACTGTGCTATAGGTCCAACTGGATGTGTTAGAACAACAGAAATGTCCATTCAGCCAAAAGGAGGGACTACTGTACTATACTGTACTGTACTATAGGTCCAACTGGATGTGTTAGAACAACAGAAATGTCCATGCTGCCAAAAGGAGGGACTACTGTACTATAGGTCCAACTGGATGTGTTAGAACAACAGAAATGTCCATTCAGCCAAAAGGAGAGACTACTGTACTATACTGTACTGTACTATAGGTCCAACTGGATGTGTTAGAACAACAGAAATGTCCATTCAGCCAAAAGGAGGGACTACTGTATTATACTGTACTGTGCTATAAGTCCAACTGGATGTGTTAGAACAACAGAAACGTCCAGTCAGCCAAAAAGGAGAGACTACTGTACTATACTGTACTATACTATAGGTCTAAGTGGATGTGTTAGAACAACAGAAATGTTCATTCAGCCAAAAGGAGGGACTACTTTACTGTACTGTACTGTACTATAAGTCCAACTGGATGTGTTAGAACAACAGAAATGTCCATTCAGCCAAAAGGAGGGACTACTGTACTATACTGTACTGTACTATAGGTCCAACTGGATGTGTTAGAACAACAGAAATGTCCATTCAACCAAAGGGAGGGACTACTGTATTATACTGTACTATACTGTACTGTAATATAAGTCCAACTGGATGTGTCAGAACAACAGAAATGTCCATTCAGCAAAAAGGAGGGACTACTGTACTATACTATAGGTCCAACTGGATGTATTAGAACAACAGAAATGTCCACTCAGCCAAAAAGGTGGGACTACTGTACTATACTGTACTATAGGTCCAACTGGATGTGTAAGAACAACAGAAATGTCCATTCAGTCAAAAGGAGGGACTACTGTACTATACTGTACTGTACTTTAGGTCCAACTGGATGTGTTAGAACAACAGAAATACCCTCTAGGAAATCCTTCAAAAATCAATGTCATCAAGGTAGCTCACATTTTATGTCTAACATTAACTCCTAAAAAGATCAGCAAATCATAATGAAACTCAAATTAAGAAGTTACTCACTCAAGGTAAGTCATATATCGAATATGTGTTTCATGAAATTTTAAAGTCCAAATGGTGCTTAGGTGCTTACTCCAAAGAAAAAACAAAACAAAAAACAAGGAGATCATGATGATTCTCAAACTCATTGTGTAAGTCATTGTTACACTTACTTACCAAATATTAGTCAACTTTAAATAGAGTTAAAAAATACGTTTCACAAAATTTCTAAGTAGAAAGCCGCATAACTCCAGGAAATTGTGTACCAATGAACCCAAAATTATACTTGGCCTGTGTTTTATGGTAAACAATTTATATACCAAGTTTGAAGACAGTTTGTTATTTCATTCACAAATTATGAGTACGAAACCCTAAAATTTGCAAAATTTCAAAGTTTCAAGGGGCATAACTCCGGAACCCCTTTAAACCAAAAATTAAACTTGACCTGAGTCTTGTGGTAAACAACTTACATACCAAGTTTGAAGACCTTGCGTTATTTCGTTCACAAGTTATCAGTCGGAAACCCTAAAATTCGCAAAATTTCAAAGTTTCAAGGGGCATCACTATAGAACCCCTTGGACCTCTGAACCCAAAATCAAACTTGACCTGAGTGTTGTAGTAAACAAGTTACATGCCAAGTCTGAAGACCTTGTGTTATTTCCTTCACAAGTTATTAGTCGGAAACCCTAAAATTCGCAAAATTTCAAATTTCCAAGGGGCATCACTCCAGAACCCCTTGGATCTCTGAACCCAAAATCGAACTTGACCTGAGTTTTGTGGTAAACAACATGCATACCAAGTTTGAAGATATTGTGATATTTCGTTCACAAGTTATCAGTCGGAAACCTTCAGGGGACGGACGGACACACGACTGAGGGTATCACATAATACCACGCCACTTCGTGTGGTGGGGTATAAAAATAAAAACACCATTATTTTAGATCTTTGAGCACTGTGACCTAAAATTAACTTTTACATCAAATTAAATCAACTTCACAAATAGAAAAGTGTCATTAATTTTCTTAAAATGTGCATTTAATTGTATTCTGTTTGTTAAGAAAAGATAAGTTAGGTTACAAATAACATAAAATTGACAGGAATTTAATTAGAATTTACAGCCTGTCTGATACTTAGCAATAATTAACCATGTCTAATTTCTATTAAATGATTACATAAAACTATTATTTTGATCATAGACACATATCATATTCTTATATTACTGCAGAATTTTTTTTACCAACAGCATCAAGACAAATTTATGGCATCTAAAATATTTATGTAGTAATTTGTTACATAAAAATACATACAGGTTGCTGTAAGAACTGTAATTTATTAGTTGTTGTGTACTGGTTATTGATAGAATTGATAGAATAAATATTTTCTCCTTTATGAACAAATTAGAAAATGTCTGCAAAACCACATGTAGAAAAGTAGGATTAATTGTTATTATTTCTGGACTATTAAAACTTTTAAAACATCTGCAAATTTCTGATGTGAAACTATCACTAAAAGTTTATCAAGCCATATCAATTTCCAAAGGAAATACATAACTACTACAACTAGTGTCTGTATGATTCACCTGACAAAATGCTTCTAGGTAAGCTAAAGCCTTTATGATAAGGCCCTGCCCCATATGGCCACTCTCTCTACAGAGACCATATATAAAACATTGCAAGCTTTGTCCTTCCAACAAGAGGAAAAGTTGCTGCAGAAGGGATGGCCTCATAATGGTTACCATGAATGCTTAAATTTATGACTGATTAAAAGGGTGGTCACTCCTCAGTTTTTTTAATTTTTCTATGACTTTTGGAGCTCTCTCATTTCATCCATTACGATGCATTAGAAAATTCTGCACACTGACCCCTACTTTTATTTTCCAAAATATGATTGTATGCACATAATCTTCAATAGACTTTACAAAATATGATTGTATGCACATAATCTTCAATAGACTTTACAAAATATGATTGTATGCACATAATCTTCAATAGACTTTACAAAATTTGTTAAAATTCTCATTACTGAAATGTTTATTGCCTAAATGTGAAATGAATGAGAGAACTTGGGTTTCCTGAAAGGTGCATGTAATGACATATATATTATTAAAATATTACGAGATGTAACCAATATATGGACCTAAACACAAAGCTTAACATCAGGATTGACGGACAAGGATAAATCTATATGTCCCTTCCATATTTGTGGCAGGGCATAAAAATGCACTTCCATGATTATCATGAAAGGTTCTATAAAACTGGAACTGGTATATAAGCAGGAAATATCAAATTTTTGTCAACTACAATCAGATTAATAGACGATTGGAATAGCTCGTTGATTACTGACAATAATGAATCAAATATCCCTCTCATACTTTTAAACAGATAACATGTAATCTTAATTGAACAAAATTAATTCTTAAAAAATTTCTTTTTTCCAATACATTTTTGTTCATTTTCTTTAAATGCGTAATTCCATGTCTACTTGTATTTCAATTGTGCATAACATAATGCAGAGATTAATAGATAACATTTTACATACAAATTACGTTGTACTTTCAGTATTTAATTTCCAGTGACTTGTGTCAGTGCCCAGAGCACTCTTTCCTGTTTGATTTTTACTGCAACACATAGTAATCTCTGACTTGACTCAAATTACAACTGTGCTGTCATTTCCTGTTTATTGTTCATTTCAGTTTTGTGAAAATTTCCGAAAACTATAGAGGCTCAGAGACTGAGCCTGTATCGCTTACCTGACAAAATACTTCTCTGCTATGCATGACCAAAAATGATGTTTTTTACCAATGGAGGTCTAATGTTTACCTATGTTCTCTATTATCACCTGTGTTTTTTTGTCCTATTGAAATGAGTAAACTTTGCAAAGGGCCTTCTATTCATCATTCCAATACAATTTGCTTCAACAGTTTTAGAGAATTTGATGAAAATGTGATTTTTCCCATAAGTCCAATGTAAAACGTATGTTCTGTGCTGGCTGCCATGTTTTTTGTCAAATAAGAACAAAATGAGCACACTTTGTTAAGGACCTGTAGTACATCAGTCCTATAAAGTTGGATTAAATTTGCTGCAGCTGTTTCAGGGGAGAAGATGAAAATGTGATTTTCCCATAGGGTCCAATGTTAAACTATGTTCTGCGCTGGCAGCCATGTTTTTCATCTGATCAGAATGGAATGAGCAATCTTTGTAAAGGACCTTTAGTACATCATTCCTGTAAAGTTTGGTTGAATTTGCTTTAGAGGTTTTAAAGGAGAAGATGAAAATGTGATTTTACCATAGGGTCCAATGTTAAACTTTATTCCATGCTGGCAACATTGTTTTTCATCAGATCGGAATGAATTGAGCAATCTTTGTAAAGGACCTTAAGCACATCATTCCTGTAAAGTTTGGTTGAATTTGCTTCAGCCATTTCAGAGCAGAAGATGAAAATGTGATTTTCCTACAGGGTCCAATGTTAAACTATGTTCTGTGCTGGCCGCCATGTTTTATCAGATTGGAACAAAACAAGAAATCTTTGTTAAGGACCTTTAGTTCATCATTCCTGTAAAGCTTCAGCCATTTCAGAGGAGAGGATGAAAATGTGATTTTCCCATAGGGTCCAATGTTAAACTATGTTCCATGATAGTAGCCATGTTTTTTATCGGATCAGAACAAAATGAGCAATCTTAGTGAAGGACCTTTAGTACATCATTCCTGTAAAGTTTGGTTGAATTTGCTTTAGCGGTCTCACAGGGGAAGATGAAAATGTGATTTTCTCATAGGAACCAATGTTAAATTATGTTCCGTGCCGTCAGACATGTTTTTTATCAGATCCGAACAAAATGAGCAATCTTTGTAAAGGACCTTCCATTCATCATTCCTGTAAAGTTTGGTTGAATTTGCTCTAGCTGTTTCAGATGAGAAGATGAAAATGTGATTTTCATTAGGGTCCAATGTTAAACTATGTTCCATGCTGGTGGCCATGTTTCTTACTGGATCAGAACAAAATTTGCAATCTTTCTAAAGGACCTTTAGTACGTCGTTCCTGTAAAGTTTGGTTGAATTTACTTCCACTGTTTCAGAGGAAAAGATGAAAATGTGATTTTTTGCTTAGGGTCCAACTTAAACTATGTTCCATGCTGGCGACCATGTTTTTTACCAGATCGGAAGAAAATGAGCAATCTTCCTAAAGGACCTTTAGTACATTATTCCTGTAAAGTGTGGTTGAATTTGCTTCAGCCGTTTCAGAGGAGAACATGAAAATGGGATTTTTCCCATAGGTTCCAATGTTAAACCTAAGTTCTGTGCTGGCGGTCATGTTTTCGGAACGAAATGAGCAATCTTTGCAAAGGACCTTTAGTACATCATTCCTGTAAAGTTTGGTTGAATTTGCTTCAGTGGTTTAAGAGGAGAAGATGAAAATGTGAAAAGTTTAACGGACAGACGACAGATGCCAAGTGATGGCAAAAGCTCACACTGACCCTTTGGGTCAGGTGAGCAACAAAAAATAAGCTAATGCAGTTGGGTTTCCAGGTTTTTACATCTGAAGATTATATCCATTTGACTTTGACTTTAACTGCATGTATTTCAATTAAATTTTATATCCCATTCCATGTGTAGTAACCTCATAAGAATGTTCTGTGTAATTTTTCTCTGTTCAAATTTTCACAAATTTAATTAAATTAACATCATGCTGAAAAAGTTAAACCTTGTGTGAAGTTTTTAGTTGTTTTTTTTTTTTATTTTTCTCCCTCCCTAATAGGTTTGACATTTATACCAGTAAATGTAGAATTAACTTAGGATGGCACTTAAGAAGTGCTAGTATTAATAGCTTTAAACCTCTTGAAAAGAGAAACAAGAAAAGAGAAATGAGTAGGATAGAAATCAAATTTCCTTGCTGCAACATATCAGACTGACTAAAATAAGGTTGAAAATTTCCAAAGCCTTGGTTTACTATTCTTGGTGGCTTGCTGGGACAAATACTGTAGTAATCCAGAAGACTGTCTGCCTTGTTTAACAGACACAAAGATTTTTCACTTACCAGATCCTTTAAGCTTAATGTACAATTCTATTCTAAAACTAGACGATGACATGCCCCCAAGCAATGCTGAATCAAATTGGAATTTCTTAGTAATATTTGTGTCTCTCATGCACATCTTCAATGTAGGTACAAATGATCTGCAAAATAAAAACTTCCTAGCATCAAAACTGTAGGAGGAGTTGCACAGACAAAGTTGCACAGACAAACTATGTACCTTCTATGAAAAATAATAAAAAATGACAAAGTTCAACAATGTATATTTTGACAAAAATGTACCAAAATCAAAATCCTTATATCACATGCACATCTTCAATATATGTACAAATGATCTGCAAAATAAAAACTTTCTAGCATAAAAACTGTAGGAAGAATTGTGTGGACAAACCATGTACCCCCCTCGGATGGACCGACAGGAGTAAAACAATATGCCCCCCGACTTATCGTTGCGGGAGCATAACAATACACAGATAATAATGCCATAATTATCATATACAATGTACAATTATGGCAGCTCTACCAGATTAATATGAATTTTAACAGAGCAATGAAGTTATATTGAACGAGGGTTTACCTGAGTTCAATTATAATCTTATACTCTCCATTAAACCCGATAGTGACAGAGTAAAGAAGTGCCAGAATTGTTTTATTGACATCACTTTATAGTCCAGTCAATCTAGCTCAAATCTGGCCAAACCTCAAACTAATTGCAACAGAAAGTATTTTATGTTTATTTGTTTATTTAATGTATTGCCTTTAACATGTAAAAAATCGCACACCATGTTGAAATGGGAAGTTGTCCATTTTGGGGTAAAAATATCGTTTTCTGAAGAAAAATCGTGAAAAACTGGAAATTGTTGAAATAATCCACTGGTCAGTACTAATGAAATACATTTTAAAATATTTGTTTAACTAAAGAGTAGTAATGAAAATATAGATACTCGGTGAAACAATCAAATAAAATTTTCACATTTTAGGGGTAAAAATGTGTTTTTTTAAAGAACAAGAGGCTCTCAAGAGCCTGTATCGCTCACCTGGACAATGGCTGACATAGATAAAAGGCATTTCCAATAGGAAAAACAAAACATAAAATT
>MJUU01042063.1:8305-20234 GCA_002080025.1 Modiolus philippinarum | reverse complement strand
TGTTTTACTATATTTCTTTGTTGCGCTTTTTTGACAAAAACGTTCTTGCTAAGGACCACTTTAGACACAAGTTTTGAAGTCGAGCTGTTGGCAAACGAAGGGCATTCATGAGTCAATCGCAGGAAAACTACGCATATAGTTAAGCATATATTGCATTTTATCCTGCAATGGTGGTATTTACTAGACGAATACGACCCTACGAATATTTTTTTTCATATTCGTAGGGTAGACTGGTAACCGGTCCGCGATTTTGAACGAAGAAAAGACAGGCGACTGGTTTGAAAACCTCGAATACTTTGACGTCACAGTGTAAATTCTCTTATGACGTCAGGAATTATACAAAATGACAGAAGTTGTTTACTGTCTTCCTGGTCCCGCTTCACAAAGAAAATGCATTTTTAAATAGGGTTTAAATGATTGCAGGATAAAAACAATATACGTACATGGTCGGAAATATAAAATTTATTTGTACTCGCTGCGAAACAGGCGAGAAATGCTCGGTAAACCTCGCATTTCTACCTGTTTCTAAAGCTCGTCAAATAAATTTTATATTTTCCGACAATGTACATATATTGTATATGTTGTTGTATATTTTTGACAGAGTATGTATTATAAATATTTAAAAAAGCTGACTTAAAACAAATGTATAACAACAACTGTAAAGGTTAAATTTGTTGAAAATGAAGGCAAAAGCACGACAAAGCATAAAGGACTTCTGAAACAGCATTCAGACACCATTTTGAATACAGCAGATAAATAAACGGAGGGTTATTAAGCACGTGTTTTAACAACGAAGTTGTTCAAAGGGTATAGGATTTCACAAAAGGAAAGAGCAATTAAGTTTTTATAAACTTTTCAAGTATTTTGTTTTTATATCATCTTGAAGTGTACACCCTTAAATCAAAATATATAAGATTTTATCAACTGCGAAAATTGCCATTTGGAGATCATCCAAATTTTAAAAAGTTCAGTTTTCATATACATAAAAGCAAACAGATTATAACAGCGAAAAAATTACAAAAACAGGAAAACAGCAAACACCTACAATGGCCAGGAACTACAATCACATGCCACAATTTACAAGCAAACTACACCAGAAAAACAATAATGAAAACAAGAGACAAACATAAATAACGATAGGAACTCGGGATAGCCGGACTTGGTACCGGCACTAGCAAAAGCCAGTGGTAGGGTTAAACCGGTTTATGGGTACCCAAACCTCCCCTTTCTCTATCCCGTTTCCCTATAGTATCACGAACACGCGAATAAAACCCAATACAGGTAGACTACTAACTCAATGACCACTATCTTGGAACAGAAAAAGCATAAGACAAAACGTAATTTTGAAAGAAGGGTCAAAGAGTGCTCGCCGCTAAACTGCCGGCTACCTCAAGGAATCTAATCTGCTGGTAAAACACTGAAGAAAAATCAAACTCAAAACTTCCCGAAGGGTTTGGTAAAGAGTCTTCATGTATTTCAGCAGACATCGGCAGTATCAGTGAGAGGCCAGTATATATGTAAAGTCTTCAGGTCACTGGAATCCAAAGCCAATTTAACGGATTTGTTCAGAGTATCTCGTCGATATCCACTATTACGTAAAGAATGTAAGTTACGTCCCAGTTTTTCTGGATTATTAATCAGTTTTTGACATTTTTAACAACATTTCCATAAAATCGAGGATGAGAAATGCCCTTTGTTATTAGCTGTTTCCGAGTCACGTTATATCTAGATATCAAATGTTCATATCTTCTGTAAAACTTCTTAAAAGTATTTAATAATTTATGAAATCTGTAACCTTGTTGTAAAAGTTTGGATGTGAGAGTAAGGTTACGCTCATTAAAAAAAGATCGAATTTAAGCAATATGAAATGCCAAATTTTACTCTTAAAATCAATTAAGGGTATAGGATGTTACCCTTAAATTTACTTTCTGCTATGGCCATTCCGACATCCGAGATAGCGAATTTAGTTCTTTGTTGTCTCATTCCATCATTATTTGCAAATCTAACCTAGTATAGATAGGTTTAAATAAATATTTTTTTTCAAACTTTATTTATAGAATTATAGAATTATTTAGAAACATCGCTTAGTTATCTCCCTGTAACGAGTTAATTATATATGGGACATTTTGGGAAAAAAAACGACAATTTTTTGCCCAGTATATTTTATCATCTACTGTTTCTATCTTTTTTTTTACCCGTTGGTAAATATAACTACTCGACAAACGACATAATATATATCACACAGTCTGTTAGTGACCTAATATGGTATATACACGGTCAGAAAATTTTATATTGGGCGAGAGCTTAGCTCGAGCTCCAACATTAAATTTACTGACCGTGTATATACCATATTACGTCACTAACATACTGTGTAATGTTTATTTCCTACCGATAGTCCATATAACATATAAAAACTTGTGAAATCCACAACAAAAGTATTGATGTTTACATTGTGACGTCATCTAATGGCTGCCACTGACTGCATATTTTTCACGGTCACCCCATATGGAATATACTAGGGTTGTCCGTAAAATTCGTGGACAATCTTAATAAAAGTTGCTAAATAACGAGAATGAATTCGAAACTAATATTTTCATTTACAATGTGTCTTACTACATACGTATGCAAAATATCATCGCAATCAAAGCAATTTTAATCATTTTTCTTTCGAAACAAAACAGACTAATATTACACAACCGGAGCACAAACATGTAAAACGTTGACGTTGTCTGACGTCCTAATCATTGTGGTTTAACATTTTATGAAGACCTCGCAAACGAACAAATTCGGAATTCTTGCAGTTTCCTGTCTTTAATAATATTTAGGGCATTTGATATTATATCTTGTGCTAAAATGTTATCAATTTTGAACCACGTACAAGCTTTACCGATTGAAAGCGGTAAAGTGATACCGTGGAACTTATACAGTTTTAGAGTTATGACTGGCTAGTTTTACCCATGTTATCTATTCTTAAAACTGGTTCTTGTGTCCAAAATTTCTGCACCATTTAAATTTTAATACAGAACACATTTTACTATGCCTGTTTCTAAATACTACGGGAACTTGTTGGTATTTGAGGGTGTTCCCCGATTTCTGAAGCTAGACTCGCGTCACTGCTCCGCATTAACAAAAAACGTCAGGTTTACTAGTATTTCTGATTTTGCCTAGAGACATTTAAAGCTCTGTCAATTTGTCATTTCAAATCTTTAAAAGTTGGATTTTGGCAGTTTTAATGTTCAACATAATATAAACATTGCAATTTTATTTTCATTTCACATTTCACGGAATTTTATGAAATACCTACAAAATAATAAATTTTAGACACTACGTTTGATATGTAATATTCGTGTTGCTCCGGGTCACTATTCCGGGGCTTTTTTCAAAGACAGATTTGCTATATTGCATGCAGAGTTGGATCAACTTTGATATATCAAAATTCATAAAAGCTTAAGGTTTACGAATATGCAAAATATAAATATATAAAACGCGGCTTTTATTTTTATTTATCCTTGTCCACGAACTTTAAGGACAACCCTCGTATACGGTTAGCACGTGATGTCGTTTGACCAATCAGCGTTTCGGGAATTCACTAGAGGTAGGATATTAGTAATAGAAAAAGTTTGAATATTTTGGACTAAAGTGCCCCAAAACAGCAAAAACGTCTGTCCTAAATTGATAAGTATCTACTAACATCCCATTAAAGTAAATTTTGCTTGATTTTGTTTGTTTTTGTTATTTTTTTCTTTTGCACTGTTATCTATTAAAAATGCATTCAAGCGATTAAAAAAAGAATTTATTCATTGGGAGTAGTTGCAACAAATTTTTAGAAAAGCCAGTTTACCCAACTAAGCGGTCGTTCTTTCATTTAAATTCATTTTTTGCTGTTGAAACATTATTCTTGTACTTTTCTATCCATGAATGTTTAAAGGTTCGTCGGAACCATGTGTCTCGCCTGCTCAGTAAGGTATCATTATAATCAGGACAATACTAACATTTATATATTTTCTGTATTCCAAAAAATAACTGGTCTTTAGGAGTTTCGAGAAATTTATCAAAACTGGAATCAAATATTTTTGCAATTCAGGTATTAAAAATGACTGTTTTTACCAAAATGTATTTAAAATGGCATGGTTGCTAGGCAGAATTCCAAAAAATAACAGATCTTGAAGAGATTTAGGAAATTTAACGAAATCAGAATTAAATTTTTTTGCAATTCCATTATTGAAAATTACTGTTTTCATCAATATATTTAAAAAAATGTATTGTTACTAGGTAGAATTGCAAAAAATAATTGGTTTAAGAGCGTTCCAGGAAATTTACCAAAAATTGTAATCAAATTTTTTTTTGCAATTGTATTCATTAAAATGTTCGTTTATTTAATATTCACTCAAAAAACATGGTTGCTAAGAAGAATTTTCAAAAATTGCATGTCTTGGACAGTTTCATGAAATTTACCAATGTTGGAATCAAATATTTTTGCAATTCCATTATTGAAAATTACTGTTTTCATCAATATACTTTTAAGAAAGTATGGTTGCTACATGTAGGTACAATTCCAAAAAAATAATTGGTATAAGAGAGTTCCAGGAAATTTACCAAAAATCGGAATCAATATTTTGCAATTTTACTCATTAAAATGTTTATTTCAAATTCACTCAAAAACCATGGTTGCTAAGGAGAATTTCAAAAAATTGCATGTCTTGAAGAGTTTCAGGAAATTTACCAAAATTGGAATCAAGTATTTTTGCATTCCATTATTGAAAAATAATGTTATGGTTGCTAGGTAGAATTCCAAAAAATTAATTTGTCTGAAAGAGTTCCAGGAAATTTACAAAAAATCTGAATCAAAAATTTTTGCAATTTTATTCATTTAAATGTTTATTTCAAATTCACTCAAAAACAACGGTTGCTAAGAAGAATTCCAAAAAATTGAAAGTCTTTGACAGTTTCGGGAAATTTACCAATGTTGGAACCTTGTTTTTTATTTCCTATTCGTTCAAAATTATGCTTGGCATCAAAAAATTCCCCTGTATTCTTAATTATTGCAAAATTTCAAAAATTATTGGTCTTCGATATTTTCAGGAAATTTACCAAAGTTGGAACCAGAATGAAAATTCCAACAGCTTGTTACATATCTGCACACTGCATGCAGCAATGTTCAATTTTAATGAAATTCTGTTAAGACACAAACACTTAATTCATTTTCTAAAGAACTTTTATCTGTGGATTAACATTAAAATTTCAACTTCTGATCATTTTTCAATAAATTCCAATAAGATTTAACATTCAATTTTTTGCCAAAAAAAAAAACTAAGTCCAAATATGGACCCAAATACGGAAAAACGAAAAAAAATAAATTACAAAATTTTCATTTGGAGGTAATTTTCCGAATATTTTCTAGCTTTTGACCAGTTTTAATAATATTCAAATAAGATTTAATAACTTTGTTCAACGTCTAAAAAACTTTAATTTGTGGGTTAACATTTAAAAAAAACTAGGTACTCCAACGAAGACTTTTGTAAGCAAAGTTTGAAAATTTATTAATTTCATTGCACTAATACATAATGTTGACATGGTGCATAAAGTGTTGTATTTAAATTACAACCCATACTTTTCAACTGCAAATTTTCAAATATATTCATGAATGCACGTAGGTGCACGGCAATTTTAACTTTTACTTGTTTTTGCAGTTTTCTTGAATTTTCGTCGTAGTTTATCTTAATTAGTGGCCAAAGCGCCGTAACTCCAAATAATCCGGAACCAGTTTATCATGAGCTCTTAATAGAACTGGTAAATGAGAAGAAATCCAATACCGGAAGAGCACAAATTGTAATTTTTTAATTATGTTAATTAATCCTTAATCTAAAATTTTTTTTAGATTAAAAGTTTAATTTCTTATTATGGAAGCAGATAACTATCTTTTTGCACTGTTATATTCATTGAATGCGAGCATTCAATTTTTTCGTTGGAGTACCTATAAATACGGAAAAAAAAGGAAAAACAAATAAAAAAATCCAATTTTTTTACCTAGAGGTAATTTTCTGACCATTATCTAGCTTCTGTCCGATTTTGACACAATTCTATAAAGATTAAATGACTCTATTCAACCTATTAAAAACTTGTACAATTGACGCCGCCGACTACGACGACGAAATTTGGATTGCTATGTCTCGCTTCCGCGTCTTTCATCGCAGGCGAGACAAAAATAGCACAGAACAGATCTGTTGCAAACCTTTACTCTCTGGTCATTGAATTTGCTGGTACAGTTTACACCGTATTCTTTTTTTCTTGTCCACTTCGGCGCAAGAACTAGCTAGAAACAGAAGATAGGTGACTCTAGATTATCATCTTTAAATTAGATATTTCGCTCAGGAAAAAATGTGACTTAGCAGTTTATGATAACTTAGCACAAACTGCCACTGATATTTTTTATAAATTTCCAAAGAAAAGGTGAAAAAATGGCGAGACCTCAAAATTGTGAGGGTATACTGGCAATCCATTCTCATCAAATTATCTGGGAACAACTGTACCCTGATAAGAACAAATCACAATAAACTTAGAAATTGGCAAAAATTCATTGTTAAAGGTTCGTCAGTGCTTACAAAAGTAATAAGGCTAGACAATATATGTGCATGAGAAGAGTATTTGGGAAGGCTTGTCGCAGTCAATTGATGATGCTGTACATGTATTGGCATTTTTAGCCCAAGAGCTACGAGGTAGCTTTGGGCTTAAGCTATCACACAAGACGAAATCCAACAGGTTAAATAACACCCAATTCAAGACACTTTTTAAATTCACAAAATTGTTGCATTGGAATAATTAATGCAAACATAAGAATATTTGATAACTTATATAAAAAAATTATTTTAAAATAAATGCAATAAATGGAAAATTCATGTAACTGAACAGATGGGATTATATTTCAGACAATGCATAGTTCAACTAATTCCTAACTGCGGAGGTATACTCCGAGTCGTATTAATTTGGTAAACAAATGCCACATGACTTTAAGCGCAGGTTAGTCAGAAGGTAAACATTATCATACAACAGTTATTATGTCCCCCTTCTGACTTTGTTAGTCTTAAATCAGTGCTTAAGCAAATCACATCTGCTGTATCTCGCACTTAATGAGCTGGTAAACTTTCTTATCTAAATTATGAAATAGTTAATATATGGTTTGCCTGGCTAATAATCTATGAAATTACATAACAAACAACTACAATGATTTGTTGATGACTTATGTAGATGTAAAAGAAATTTAAACTGATATTTTGTAAATGGAAAATTTGTGAAGGCATTCAATGCTTCTTTGAGAACATAAAGAATAAACATTATTCAACAAAATCTGGTCATGCTTTTGTCCGCTTTGTGATCACATGTTTGACTTTGCTTGACAAGACTAAGTTATGAAACCTCATAATAAATTATATATATTTACTGGCTTTCTATAGGGCCTTTTAAAACTTAGTGCTGATTTTAAGGGTCACTTAAATAGTTTTTTATGATAACTTTTCACCGGTTTTTAAATCAATTCTGAAGGTATTTAAACTTTCCAATATTAACACCCTCTACTTCCAAAGAAAATTAGTAAAAGCATTCATTCAAGTCGTCTGCCTAGTTGCACTTTTTAAATACTTTTATTGATTTGATACTTTTTACAAATTCGATATCAAAACAACTTAGCAAATTAACATCTATAAAGTTTTACAGCCACTTCTTATATTTGATAGAATTTCAGTTTTTTTTAACTTTATCTTTTTCAACATTACTCTGCATGTTTATGCAATCTTTTCTCAGAATTTCTTGTACAAACTCAAAAGACCAGTCTAAATACTAGCATATAATGAATTTTTTTTTCTGGTTGAAGTCTTGTTCTTCAATGATTTTCACACACATTTCTTCAATGAATTTCGCACACACTGCAACACAAAAATATCTGATATAGGAGCTATCCGCGTCCTCAGTTTATGTCGGTTCTATCTTGCTCTTGAGGCTAAGAAGTACCTGAGTACTTTGATTGGTCAGGTCACGCTAATCATAAACTCTCTTTAACTAAACGTGAGTTGATAAAACATGACGAAGATGAACTATATGCTTACTTGTTGAACAAAGGACAAGGTACGATGAGGGGTTGATTTGGCCCAAGATTCAAGTGAATTTCTAAGTTGCACCTCAAGATTTTATTTTATGTTTGTTTCAAAACTGAGATCCTATTTACAGAAAAAATATCAAAGCTAGAACCAATGACGTCACAATCGGTACAGTTCTGACGTCATGAAAAGGCTACTTTTGAGAATTCTCATAGAAATATACCAAATTTGGCAGATTTTTGTACAGTTTTCCTGACCGGAAATATCGAGCACATTCAAGAACCAATTAGATATTTTACCAACTTATTGGTACAAATGAATTTAATCTCTCATATAAATATTTTTGTGGTTCTATATTTCCTATACAGAAAAAGTAGTCAAAATTGGTCAAATTTCTCATTTTCGACAAAATCTTCAATTTGTCCCCCCTCTTTTACACTCAAAAACTCAGTAATCATACATCAATATTTCAGAACTGTTACTGTTTACAAAAAGCCATACCCACATATTTCAAGGAGAAAATTCGGTGAATTCAACCAAATTAATTTTTCAGGCAAAATACGGCCCTTATCGCCCCTACTCCTTTTGACAAAATGTCATTAAGACAAAATGTGAATAAAATAGTGATAAGCTATATGAATCTTGCACCAGTTAAAAGGCAATTTCAAGAAATCTCAGATATCCAAGGTTATGATTTCAATATTTCTCTGCTGAGGTAGAGAACCATTGAAATCGTACCCCATGGTGTCTGAGATTTCTTAATCTGACATTTTCAATGGTGTTTGATTAATATTCTTACTTTTGTATTCACCACCTACAATTTTTTTACTATGAAGTTGTACTTGAACCAGAGGCTCCCAGGAGCCTGTGTCGCTCACCTAGTTTTCATTTGCCACAATCAAGCTAACATTGTAAGTTATACAGTTGAACCTCAGTCTCTCCAACTTCGGAAGCTCAAACACAACCAATATCTTGAACTGAATTCAAAGTCTGATTATGTTTTAGTATGTGTCTTTGCAAAGGACCACTTTTGACACCAGTTTTGAAGTTGAGTCATCATTTTGTAAATGGCGGTTAACGACCATTCTTAACACCATATTTTTAATTTACATCTAAATCTATTTTGGGACCAAATTTCATTGAAATCGGACGATGTTGAATTTACCCGCCTTTTTTGGCAGACATTTTGAAAATGGCGGTCAACGAATAATTTTCCACACCGGTTTTGAAGTCGCAACATCAATATCTATTCGGAAACCAAATTTCATTAAAATCGGACAATGTTGAATTTTCCCGCCTTTTTGGCGATCATTTTGAAAATGGCGGTAAACAAACTATTTTCAACACCAGTTTTGAAGTCGTCACAGTATTGCAAACATTTCATCATTTTACATTTAACCTTCATCTTCTGTAGTTTGGGAAATAAAAGACAAAAAATACGAAAATAAAAAAAAATCGGTGAAAAAAGGGCAACAACTCCTACAAATGTTTTTAGATTTTCCTCAAAATTTCAGGGTGGGTAGGTCTTGATATGCTGAACATTTTTGCAATTAAAAGTTGACCTCTATCTGTTGTACTTTTTCAACAAAAAAAATTATAAAATTTTGAAGATTTTATTGAAAAGGGGCAATAACTCCAAGACGGGTTGTCAGATTTTCTTCAAATTGGAGGGCGGGTAGATCTTGTCATGCTTATCATTCTTACACAGTCCGATTTTTGATATCTGTAACGGTTTTTGAGTTATTTACCCCTATGTTCAATTTTTTAGTAGCAGCAGCCATGTTGTTTGAAACTGTACACCCTAGTGATGATTCAGGCCAAGTTTGGTTACAAATCGCCCAGCAGTTTCAGAGGGGAAGATTTTTTGAAATTGTTGATGGACAGACGGACGCAAAGTGATAACAAAGCTCACTTGACCTTTTAGGCCAGTTGAACTTAAAATCTGACTTTTTCAAGCGACGTCAATGACGTCAGAATATGTTGTTCGGTATTTTCTGTCTTGTACCGGGGGATACAAGAAAAGGAAACCTCACACCTCTAAAAATTGGAACTGTTGTGTCTCAAAATTGAGAAATTAACCTCTGTAATAAAACAGCCATGACAATTAAAAGAGGTTCATCTAGGCCATGATCGTTGTGCAGAAGAAAGGTCAAGAGGTTTTGGAGATCGTGGAATTGGATCTTAAATCTGAGGTCAAATAAGTGGAAATAGAGCCTCTTTGAATTCAAGCAATACCAAAAAACTCCGAAAGATAACAGGTAGATGAAGTAAGTACAAGTTCTGAATTTAGGGCAGGACGATAATTTAAAGTTATATTTGAATGAAAGGGAAAAGTTGACATCTCATACCAATATTTCAAATACAGTGCATCGATGTGGCATAGAGTTAAAAAATAGATTACCTGTACAAAATACAAAATTAGTTTAAAAACAATCATTAACTCTAGAGAGAAGTAACTTTTTTTAGTATAATTAAAAAAATATTTTAAATGAATGTAATTTAAGAGGCTTATTTTGAAGACGACCAATACATTTCTTCCATTTTTATAAGACCTTAAAAGACTCGCGAGTATCGCATGATATTAAAACAATGGCTAGTATCGCGATATTTCGGCTCTTAAAAGACTTGCTTGTAATTAATATGTAAGGTTCCATTTTAAAATGGATACTTTTGAGACAGCATTGTCTAATGGCATGTGTAGACTCGTGTATAGTGCTTATGACTCTGTGGCTATTGGTGAACGATAGTTATGTTTCGGAATGTGCTTAATCCGAGCGGAAATCCATGAATGATAAAACAACGGCAGTAGAATACCGAAGGAACAAAGGGGTGATATTCACAAAAATCGAAGTCCAAAGACAGGGCAAAAACGAGAACACAGAAAACAATGACGCCAGACAGATACAAAGCACAGAACCAGAAACCACAACATTCAGAACAAAGGCACTCACAGTGTGAACTCCAGTGAAACTGAGAGTAACATCAGGTGCTCCGGAAGGGTAAGCATGTCCTGCTCTGTTAACAGCACCCGTCACACTGTGAGTGATTCAATCCGGGAAAATGTCAAAGTCGGTAGTCAAATCCGGGAAGACGTGAATCTAGCTGAAAATGTCCACTTTCATTTGGGATACTGACACGTCATAAGTAGTTATATAGGGAGATTTAGAAATTTGCAGCTTGCAGCCTTTTGCAGTTTGAAGTCACATGACAGTAGCTTGCTGCAATTTTCTGGGGTCGTTAATAGCTTGCTTCAAGTATGACGTCAGACCAGGTGTGTGGGAGACATTTGTTTACACGGTCTATGGCTTGCTTCAAGCAACTGAATATGGTTGATGGCACCTGCTTGTAGTAAAATCGATTTGCTTGAGAATCTATAGCTAGTTTTTCTAGAGAAGGAAATATATTTGCTTCAGAGTCTATAGCTTGTTGTATTTAAAACAGTGCAGCAATGAGATTTGTATAAAAAGGGTATCTTTTTAGTCATTTAAGTAAAAGTCGCAATGATATCCAGACAAAATTCAAGCGATAGCATATCAGTTCCCAGTTTGAGATCAAGCTTTGGTTCCTTGTATAAGAACTATGACTTCCATTTGAATATACTGAAAATGACAGGCATAGTAGTGCTGTTGTCCATTATGAGTGCAACATTAGCCATCACCAACAATCTACACGTTTGTAAAAGTCAGAATTCAACAGACTGTATAAGGCTTGTAACAGCAAGCAAGCCCTTTAATAACACTTTGTGTAGTTATCTTAAACAATACCCTATACCAGATAATTACATTGTAACTGTGTGTGCATACCACGGAGATGTAAGAATAGATGTTAGAAAATTTATC
>MJUU01042061.1:107453-124287 GCA_002080025.1 Modiolus philippinarum | reverse complement strand
ACTCCATGACCACAATCTTGAAAGGAGAGAATATGACAATACGTAATTAAGAAAGATGGGTAAAGGGGTGCTCGCCGCTAATCTGCCGGCTAGCTAAAGGAGCCTAGTCTGCTGGTAGAACACTGTCGCACTACGGAAGAAAAATCAAACTCAAAACTTCCCGCAGGATTTAGTCAAGAATCATCATATATTGCAGTAGACATCGGGCAGTATCAGTGAGAGGCCAGTATGTATGTAAAATTTTCAGGTCACTAGATCTCAAAGCTAATTTAACGGATGCAAGCAGAGTATCTTGTCAATATCCCCTATTACGCAAGGAATGTAAGTTACGTGTTAGCTTTTCTGGATTTTTAATTAGTTTCTGGCATTTTTTAACAACATTACCGTAAAAACGGGGATTATAAATGCCCTTAGTGATAAGCTGTTTGCGAGTAACGCCATATTTAGATATTAAACATTCATATCTGTTATAAAACTTCTTAAAGGTATTCAATAATTTATGAAATCTGTAACCCTGTTGTAAAAGTTTTGCTGGTATAGTAAGGTTACGTTCATTAAAATCGTCAAGGGTAGAACAAACACGAATCTTACTAGCTGAGAAATGTACACCCCGTATGATGGAGCTTGAGGAACGTCGAGGGAAGTTAGTTATAGTGAAATCAAAATCATCCCTTTTATCATATATTTTAGTTATTATTTTGCCAGCGTCAATAATGATAGTTAGATCTAGAAAAGGGCAGTATTTGGAATCATTGTTAGCTTTATTTAATTTCAGCTCTTGTGGGTAAATCATGTCTACAAAATCTAAAAACTGGGGATTGTCAATAGTAAGGATATTGTCAATATACCTGCTGTTATTATTGAAAATAGAAATAAGATTATCACTGTTTTGTATGGTTCCGTTTTAAAGTTTTTTCGTGAAGTCTCGTTCGTAACAGAACAAAAAAAGATCTGCAATGAGCGGTGCACAATTTGTACCCATGGGAATACCTATGACCTGTTTATGAATAGTGTTGCCAAAACGAACAAAAATGTTGTCCAGCAAAAGATTGAGTGCATTAATCATGTCATCACATGTCCAGGAACAATAATTATTGTATATAATATTAGAGAAGAATCCTTGTTTTTTATTAGAACAAATAAACTGCAGACCAGAAAATTTATAAGACCATTTAATAAGTTGTCCCAATTTTGACTTAATCAACTTATGTGGAAGAGTAGTGTAAAGTGTGGAAAAATCATAACTGTCGACGGATGAGACTGGTCTTTGAATAGATTGTAGTTTATCCAAAACTTCAATTGAATTTTTAACACTCCAAAAGTAATTTACACCAGAGTTTTGATAAGTTTTTTCACAGTATTTAATAACCAACTCCTTTATACAAGTAAGTGAACTAGTTAAATGGATGGATAAATTAGTGGTAGAACACTTACTAGATGCTGAAATAAAACGGTGTTTGAAGGGATTTTTGTGAAGCTCATGAATCCAGTACATGGTAGGCAAGGTGTTATCTTTAGATGGAACTTTAAGCATTTCTATATCCTTATAATGTTGTTGGGTTAAAGTTTTTTCGCCCCAATCGGTACGTCTGAAAGTGTCTGATTTGTCCAGCTCGTTTTGTTGGACATCGATATAATATTTCTTTCAAACGATAGCAACGTTGTTGGAAGCCTTGTCAACTGGTACAAACACAAATGTTTGACCAAGATCCTTCAATTTTGACTTAATTCTATTTACAGACAGCTTAGGAGGTGACTCAATATAATTATCTTTATAAAAATCTATTCTGTTGGTGACCTTAGTAATAATTTTATCTTTAAACAATTTTATCTTTAAACAATTTTGTTACCTATTACACTAAAAAGGGATTGGATTACACCTTTTTAGGTGCAGGACTGTATAAATGAAAATATTTTTGCGACAACAGTTGTCCTAACGTCAATGACTGAGATCTTATTAGTTAAACTTATTACGCATGGTATATGATGATACATTTTATAAGTGAAGGGAGAGAAAAATATCAGGAAAAAAACGGTTTATAATATAATTATTCCTGTGTAATAAATTCGTTTTGATACTAATCGCCTGGAAATTCGAGTATATTATTTCTAACCAAGGAACTTTTCAAATTACATATAGAGAATCACATCTATTACTCCAAACAAGATGCAAGACTGTAAAAATCATTTATGCGACTGCAGTTGCTCCTAACTTCAGTGATTGAGATTTATATATATATACATCTTAGTACGCATTGTATCAAATATGATTAGGGTGTAACTTGATAATCGCTACTACATAAAAACAGTTTTATAGACACTCCATGTCTTTTATAAATGTTATAGAGACAAAGGTTGAGATTTTAAATTGTCTAATTTTAATCATTTATTGAAAATATATAACGTTACCGTCCAAAATTCAATAAAATTAAATCCTATCATATCTCGTGCATATCTCTGACCCCACCCGATATCTGTATACTTTTAGGTACTACAATCATTTGTCTAGAATTTCATTCATACTCATATTTAGTGGTCTGCGTCTTCCAAATGTTTGATATCTGTCTGCCGCGAAGAGACAGGCGATCCTTAATACTCAAAAACATTGACATACTGTTGCCTTATTCAAACATTTTTTGAAAACTGCCAATCATTATCAAACTGTAAACTTTTTACAGTTTGATAATAATTTTGATGAAAAATGTTGGCACTTAGGCAAACTATATAAAAATCATAGCAAAAATCTGTTTTTGTATCATTTTAACTAACAGTTAATAATGTTGTTCCCATTTTACTATCTTTATGATCTCAATTTTGTCTGTGATACAGATTTGAGAACAAATTTCAGCTCATGGAGAATAAAGAAATGTGTAGATTTTTCTTAATAAAAAAGAACACTTCAGTTGCTTAATGTTCATTGTACTATCAAAAAACCGAAAAAAACCTGTATCAACAAAAGACTTAGCGGAAAAAAACTATTAGTTATTGTTTTGATCTGATGGAATTCTCAGCTTGCATTCAATCTCGTGCTGTCGAACTCGATGTACTATGAGCTGAAAATTCCATTATCGCATAACAAATTACTAAAAGTGTATATTTAGTGCCTCATTGTCTGAAACTATTAGTCTCTTCCCATTTGAACATAGTCCTGAAATTCATGACTCTGTGTAGCATATTTTTATTTGGACTTTTACTGTTGCTACACTGAAGTCCAAATAAAAATATGCTACACAGAGTCATGAATTTCAGGACTAATTTGAACAAATACAAAACTGTTTAAATTACAAAAATCAAATATTACCGTGAAACACAACAGATATTTTTGTCTTTCATCATCCTGCACTGAGTTTATAATCAAATAAACAAATATTACATGATAAACGGAATTGCATATCCTGATGATTCAAATCATCAATTTGTCTGGAACATATAAACAACAACTAATGAATATCACTGTTTAACGGCGATAATTTACAGATATGTTTGTTTAGAAATTATTGCATGATTAACGTCCCACCTTTAAATCCAGTTATATTTGGCTCCCAACTAAACAAAAAGACACGGTGGTTAGATGGAGCTAAGCAGCCTTTGCGTAGATATTTGTGTGTAAGGTAAAGTAATACTGCCACAATTGAGTCTATATAACAATACAATAGTCAACGTGAAATGAAACTGTTTTGTATAATTTACCTCTGAAGGCTAGTGAGGTACTTCTACACAGAACAAGTGATTCAAATTTGATGCCTCGCAGATGTATACCTATATATCAGTAGTCCTTGTGGACTCCCTCCAAAAACAATAGTATATAGCAGAATTCCATGATAAAACGATTTGAACCACCTCGAACACACATGTTACAGTAATTCTATTTCGTAACCTTCTTTTCAAATGACTTGTGTTGTATTTACCTATGGTGATGAGTCAATAGGGCTAAAGCTTGTCATTCTGTAAACGCTTACAACTTTTTTACAATTGTAAAATGCATATTCTCCAATTCTTGGCGTGTTAACCCAGTTAGTTAAAAACACGTATTTTTTAAATCCACGCGTTGGCTAAATTTCTGCGTGACGTTTCCCGCAACGTTTCATTTCATTCATAAAGTTTATTGTGACGTCATCGTTACTAGACTTTCAAATAGTGCGACCAATGTTGACAACCGTGAATCATTGATTCTTCCGTAAATGGTGGTTCACAGTGGGAGATGACCCATGTGAGATCGATGCACGCGACCTCATCTCACACCGGTAAATGACCAATCAGACGTGTTGATTTTAGTGATACAACAATCGTAACCATGACTTAACGTCATAAAACACCTGACGTCACAATGTGAAGAATACTCAAATGGCGACAACGTTGTTCAAACAGTAAAGGTTACCAGACGTTTCTTTTTGCTTTTATGGAAGAAATAGGATCTTGCATAAGATCAAAATTAAAGATCGGGATATCTTTCACTCGTGTAAGAAATTCTACGTCTTTTTCTCTCGTTTCGCTACGCTCCACTCGAGAAAAGACGAAATTTCTTTCACTTGTGAAGATATCCCGATCTTTAATCTGACCTTATGCAAGATCCTATTAATCTGCACCTGAGACACGTTAAAATAACTAAATACCGAAGTTACTGTGAATTTATTTTCTGCATATGCGCATTTCGACAACTTATGTCTCTTCAGTGCAGATAAAATCTAAACGTTTGGAAGACCATAAAAATCAAAGATGTTTAAAAACTGATAGAGAACAAATAACCAATACGATCTAAATGTAAAGCCAAAATTCAGCTAAGGACAGAGGTTTGCATGAGAGAAAAGTCATTGGAGAAACAATATATCCTTCCGTTTGCTCGTGGATTACGATATTTCTCCATTCTCGATAGTTAAATTTTTGATTTTAACATGCTGGCTAAAGCTCGCACGTTGAAAATCACAAATTTAACTATCTCAAACTGGAGAAATATCGTAATCCATTTGATCCAGAAGGATATACTATATTTGCAACCAACTTATAATGCTTAATTATATTGTCATTGCTATTTTCCCGATGGTATTTACCAGCTAGATAGTCAAACTCTCGTCTGACATGACAAATTTACCTTGCGTATTATAAAAATTTACTGTTTTTATTTAAATTCTAACTCCTTACAAATACTGAGGCTTCATTTCGTGTGTTGCATTCGATGGATGTCCTTGGTACTGGATTTGGCCTTCTTTGTCTACATTGTTGGTAATGAGTACTTCTTTTTTGACTACTTTTGGATTTTGACTTTCCATATAATTTTATTCCAATGCTGTTGATGAGAGGTTACTCCTTGCATAACGAAATTGTTGAAATGCAACGTCGGTATTTTTGTATTTTGAAACAATTAGGCCGGAGTAACTGCTGGTGGACTAGAGGCCCCGAGGGTTAAAACAAACCCGAAAGTCAGAATCGCCCGACATGAAAAATTTAGTTTGCATTTTATAGAAATTTACTGTTATCAAAATTCTAACCCCTTGATAATACCGAGGCTTCATTCCGTGTATTGTACTCGGTGGGTGCCCTTGGTACTGGATTTGGCCCTCTATTTCGATATTTTTGGTAATGACTATTTCTTTTTAAAATTACTTTTGTATTTTTGCTTTCCACATAGCTGCTGATGAGAGGATACACGTGTACAGCATAACGAAATCAACTGTTTATTATGCATGCAACTTCGGTATTTTTGTTTTTTTTTCCAGTTGCATGAAGTGGAATTGTAATAAACCCCTACTAATTTTTTTACTACCCAAGTTAAGGTATAGATCCTCAAAAACATAGTCATTAGAATAATTTTGAAATTTGTTCTAGGAATTCCATTCCAGGATATTTGTATTCAGTGATATTGAACGAATTTAACACAATTGCGCTTGTAAGCGAACAAACGAAAAAGAGCAGATCAAATAAAGAAAGCGTAACATGAACGCATACCACACTTACCACAATACATCGGCAAACGAATACCGAAGCAAGAATGAGGAAAGGGGAAATTCAAAAATCATAAATCCAACATCACGGCATTTCACTGCAACACGAATTGAGACAGTATGACAAAGACACAACAAACAAACAAAAATGAACAAAAACGCCACAAAAATAAAGCACTAGCAGTGTGAACCCCTATAAAAACTGAGGTATCATCAGATTGTCCGGAAGGGTAAGCATGATCTGCTCCACGCGTGGCACCCGTCACACTGCCAGTGAAAAGTCCGATTTTGTCACAGTAGGTGTTAGTCAGTCCGGTGACAAACTCTGGATCTACCCAAAGATATCTGTTCTCATTTGTGAAACAGAAACATTGTAATGGTCTGTCAAATCGTGGTGACAACCGTAAAACTTCTGAAGTGACAATTGCAACAGTGACTGAACATACCCTTGATGTATAAGTTTTTGAGACAGTAATTTCGCTCTGTTGACAAAATCGCTGTACAAACTACAGGCACGGCAATAGCGAATGATTTGTGAAATGTACACGCCATATGCCGGAGAAGTGGGAATATTACTGCTCAAAAACGGGAAATTCACTATTGGAAAGTCGAAATCATCACGCCTGTCGTAAAGTTTTGTTTTCAGGCGTCCAGAGTTGTCAATGTAGAGGTATAGGTCCAGGTATGATGCTGATGATGTAGTATCAGTTGTCTCTTTAATTTCGAGTAATTTTCACAAATAAGTAAAAAGTAAAGAATACTGAAGCTGCTTTTTTACATGTGGCCTCTTCACAACCTGTCTCTTCATACGGATCAATCAAAATATTTGGAAGACCGTAAAGCAAACATTTATAAAATGTGATAGAGAATAAATTACCAAAAAGATCTAAACGAAAAGCCAAATCAGCTAAGGACAGAGCTATGCATGATGAAAAATTCATTTAAAAATGCACTAAAAAACGAAAATACTATATTACATCAAAACATACATCAAGTGCCAAAAACGCTCATCATAAGGGGTTCACTGCTTCAACACAGTATTTCTAAAATTATGTGCATTATTTCTAAAGTTAGTTTGTAATTTCTATAATTGTTATACCTGTATCTCAGGGTATTTCTTCTTGGTGATCTTTCCCTGTATCTTACCCGTGGTCCCGGCTTTTGATACAAGCGTTCATTTGTTTTATTAGCATATGGTCTGTATTGTCTACCGCTATATCGAGATTGTTGTCTTCGTATAAAATGTTATAAAATGCCCGTAGAGCTGTGCATGTGTTTTTTCCGGGTTCAGTTTCTTTAACAATTGGTTCAGTGATGTATATTCATTTTTAATTATTCCTTATAGCTGTAGAATGATATTTAAGTCATGGTTCCTCATGTACTTAAATTCGGTTATCGCGGTGGTACATTTTGTAATCTTTATAATTGGTATTTAGCTGTATCACGTCTACGCTATTTGATTGTGACGTCACCAATCGATCGCACATGTTTAGATCAGAAGATCAACTGTCCGTACGACGAATTGATTTGTTTGAAAAAAGAGAAAAAGATCAAATATACACACAGGAGTAGTGATCGTAGGTCGGACACTTGCTGCTTTGTAGATACGAATTCAGCGCCTGTAAAAATTTGGGGAACAAGATCCTTTGCTTGTATATATTTCAGACCTTCTCGGTTGTTTATATTGTGGTACATATTTAATAAAATCGAAATAATGCAAGTTGTAGCGTAAAATAACGAGAGACTCCGATTTGATCGTAGGTCGGACAGACTTTGATTGAATGTCGGACATTGAAAAAGAATTGATCTAAGGTCGGACACAATATTTAATGAACTGAAGACAGTCAGACTCCGAGATTGAACGAGTTTTTCTTACTTACAAAATGCTTCAAAGCAACTGACTATGCTTATTCATGAAGAAAACTGATGTTTTATACTGCAGACCTTTATATTCGCATGGCCGGGATAACTACATTGACTACATAAAATTGACTACATATATTGATTATATTAACTACATATATCACATCAGTGATATATTTCTCTGGTTTCCTATCTGTTTTCCATAACGTTGCAAGGAAGCATGGATTCATCGCAACCTAACGACGTTCGCTTCACTAAAAAAAATCATTTTCACAAAGTTTTACCTAAAATTCGTTCCATTAACATTTAATGTCTAGTCTATGTACCGAGGTGATAGTGGACCAAATCTAAGGTAAAACTTTATCAGTGAAAATGTGGATTCAACTTTGTAAAGGATCTGCAACACTATTGTGGTAGTTTAATTAAATTTTCTTCAGTTGTTTCAGAGCAGATGATAAAAGGTTTTGAATGGGCAAATGTTAAATTATGTTCCGCGTAGTCAAACATGTTTTATTGGACCCGAGAGACATTTCTTGCATCAATCATGAATAATTTTGCAAGTTGAATTTGTTTCAGTGGTTTCACGTGTTTCAGAAAAAATGAACAAAATGATGGTTTCCATAAGGTACAATGTTAAACTTGTTGTTCCGCACTGGCAACCACACTTTTTTTCGGATAGGAATGAAATTTTTGTATACGATCTTTCAAATCTCATTCGTGTAAAGTGTTTATTTAATTTGCTTCAGTGGTTTGAAGAGGAGATTGTGAAAAGTTTACGGATGGACGGCGGACGACGCATGACAGGTGATGCCAATACGGTTCATATAGCCATTTGAGCTTAAGTTGTAATTATTGATGCTATTTTTCTAAGAAAGATTTGGAGAGACCATTTTTGTCCGAACTAAAGAGATATAAGTTGTCGAAATGCGCATATGCAGAAACTTAATTTACAGTAACTTCGGCATTTTGTCATTTATGTTTATCGCATTTTTTATCATTGTAGATATTTTTATACCCCGCTTGAAAAGGGGGTATATAGGGACGGGGTTGTCCGTCCGTTACACCTGAGGGTACAAATCTCTTATCCGCTACTCCTTCTGAACCACTGAATATATTTTATGAAACTTTATTATATTATATTTGATGGCTCTGTGTGTGTTTGTATGTGTGTGTAATGTTGTGAATTCTTCAGTATTTTTTTATTTAGTCTGTTTTACAGTTTTGTATTTGTTCACTGTCTGGAGTTTAAACTATTTTATGTTCGGGCTTATTAGCACATGTAATTTTAAATGATAAGAGACAATATTCAGAACAGATCATATTAAAAATGATTGAACTGCCGAAAAATTGAGTGCTGCTATGATAGCCAATTCGACATATTACATTATCGACCAAGTGCGAATCGACGAGATCATTATAATAGTCAACACAATATATGCTATTGTTCAAAGTCATTATTACTGTCGTAACCTGATTTTAAGACAATAATAATTCCTTTATCGGAATCGCATCTAAGTTTAGACTCTGATAATGATCCCATCGATACACACTTGGTCGAGAGTGTAATATATCTCTACTAATGATATTTTAACTGAAGATCGTAATGGTCCTAAAAACTGAGACAGCTTTGCATGAAATTCTTAGGTGCATGCCTTTTCTAATATTTGTGGATCAGTACGCATAGCTCTGTCCTTAGCTGAATTTTGGCTTTTCTATTTTGTTCCTTTTGATCATTTGTTCTCTATCAGCTTATACAAATTTTTCGGTTATTGGACTTCCAAATGTTTTGGTTTGATCTGCACTGATGAGACATAAGTTGTCGAAATGCGCACATGCAGAAAATAAATTAACAGTAACTTCGGTATTTTGTTATTTAATAATCAGGTTATCAAAGACACCAATGAGAAGGCTCGTGGAAAGGTATCATTGCATGGCAAACCACCAAAAAACCCAAATTCAGTACACGGTTAAACCTCTTATCAGTAACCAACTATCCCATCCATCAATACACGGAAAATACAAGAGACATAACAAACTGGCAGTTCTTTACCAATACCAATAAATTACCACTGTGACGAGACCTTCAGCAATGAACAATTGCTCATTAGTTATAAGAAATTCTAGACTTTCTGTTGAGCAGAAATCGGTGTGTGTGTTTGTGTGTGTGTGGGGGGGGGGTCATAAAAAGACTGGTTAAGTACGCTTACAATCCATCACAATTTAGAAACAACAGCCTGTTATATCTGCTTTTAGTGTCTGTTATTTACTGAAAAGATTTACTAAAACAAGAATTTCGCTTTCAACAAAGCATTTAGGTACTTTAGGTGTTTTAACTTTTTCTACTTTGTTTTGTTTTCTTTTCCTCTTTCAATTTTAATTTTCTTTCATTTTCAATCTTTTTTAACATTTTTTTTCTATCCATCTCAATTTTCTTGTTCTCTTTTTCCTCTTTCAGACGTTTTCGTTTTTCTATGTCGCTTATTTTTTCTCTGTATGCGTCATCTGCCGATATAACGAAGTATGATTCTTTCAGTGGCTTCCGTTTGGTGCTTTTGACAGGCATTGGAAAAAATTCTTGTGCGACCGACTGAACATCTGTATCTGAACTTCCCTTATTTTACTTTCCCTGAGTTTATACATTTTCCATGTTTGGAACAAAGGATGTTTTACATCCTGATTTGACAAAAGAGCCGCTGAAAACTTGAAAATGATATCCGATGACATAGTGGATTCTAGCACCTCGAGAGATTTTATCGGTGCATTCTACTAGTGTCTCCGAATCTATTGCTATCTCCGTGCCGTTTGCTTCGTTATTTATTGATTCTGGACTGGTTAGTTCATGGAGAAGTTCTCCATCGACTGATTTTGCATCTGTAGATATCAGCGTTCCGTTTGGATCTAACATTAAAGGTAGATCAACAAGCCCGTCTGTGTTGAGCGGAACTGATAATGTGATTAAACTGGAACTTGTTTCTTGTGAATATGTTTGTTCGGACAAGCTTACATCAACGGTAGTGGCATTGTCTCCATTTGCCAACGACTCTGATTCTATTGCGTTAACAGTGCAAGCAGTTTGCAGTGTGCTAGTTTCTGCCGCATGATCTACTGGTGACAGTGTTTCAGATGGCATATAAGCATCATTTGGAATGGCATTCGGGTTGAAAGGATTGATTCCGGTAGATCTAAATCCATTTACTATGTTTTGTCGAGACATTGATTTCCCCCATGCCTTTCCAAAAATTTTGACGAACTGAGCATGACCCACTGTAATTCTAGTCATTTTTACAAATGTGTCCAGTTCTGAATTCCAATTTGCCTTGAGTGATTTAAATACTGACCGATCAAGGGGCTGGGTCCAGTTACTGGTATGGCTTGGTAATTCCAACAGTATAATATTCTCTTTTCGGGCTAACTCTATAAACTCAATGTTGTTATGTGAGAAGTGGCCATCGAAAACCAAAAGCTGAGGACGCTCAGGTCCAAGTGCCTTAATAAATGTTTCTGAAAACCAAAGCTGACCAATGCCCCCTTTGGTCCATCCACTGTCAGATACTGAAAATTTAGCACCTGCGATAGGCGAGCCATCAGCGGCCTCAAGATCAAATCCATGCAGTTTTTTTTTTTGCTTTTACCGGGAACAATAAAGTGAGGAGGTATATAATCTCCATTTGCATTTACGCATGCAATTACAGTAATAGTTTTCCTAGTACCTGACGCTTTACCATGGACGGTTTTGGATCCTTTCTTGGCGACCACACGGGCAGGTTTGTGAAACAAGGTTATACCTGTTTCATCCATGTTCCAAATACGTTGCGGAAAACTATTAAAATTGTGTTTTTCAATAACATCTTTCAAAGAAGCAAAATATTTAGATAACCGATCACGTGACATGGCATCGTTGCGAATTGTTGCGGTTGCTTCAGGGGATCTTAAGGAGAAATTTGGATGTCTTAGTTTAAGCCGCCCCCACCACATGTTTGACGGTTTTCCATTCTTAAAGCCTCTCCCATTTTTTTGTGCCAGTATCCCAGTAAATCTCATAAAATTAGATTTCGAAAATCCAATGCCAATGTCGGCTCTTGTATTTGCTACATTGATAATTTCCTGTTCTGTTGATTTTGCTAAAAATAATGGTCTGCCCATCTTTGAACCCTCCACTACTCTCCCTCTTGTTCGGTCAGCTAAGGTTGACTTTGGAACTTTATAAGCTTGAGCAGCCTTTCTAATTGACATCCCCGATTTTACAGCTGCTATTGCGTTCGACATGGAGCTTTCTGACCAATCCCTTTTAATTCTCATCCCTATACATGAATCTACAATTAAACCAATTAGAATTGATTAACTGATTGAAATGACTCAAGATGAAGAGAACATTTACCACAGTTTCTTCGCATATATAAATGTATTTCGTCTCATGTTCGTTTACTTATGTATTTCGAAAGGAGCATGTACGAGAAGAGGCATATTTGGCCCCCAGAACTTGCACTTTTAGCAGAAACCAACGAGCCTTGAATAGAGGAATCAATACTCCATATCCCTTTATATTTATATACCGTATAAGTGGTTATTTCGTGGTTGTTTAATTTTTGTTTTTTTTTGCGATTATTCTTGCCCATTGGTTCCGAAGTTGGAACCCCCCTCTTCTGGGCAATCATGTATTTTTTAACGAATATCTTGTTGTTTTTAAGAAATACCTCAAAAAATTGTCGCGCCTTGCTCCGCTCGACGAAATTTCCTTTCATTTCCGATTGGAATCCCCTTTTCTAATTGCCTATATCCGCGCCTGTCGTTACTCTAAAATTGATACTATTACAAATATATGACACTTATTACCATAAATGGTAAGAACTCATTCCACAAAAATCAAATATTTTGAAGTAAATCGCGAAATTTGCAACCTGCCAAAATAACCACTTGCACGGTATCCGTTATTCCAACAGATATCCGGAAAACAATTAATCATCCATAACCCTAATATAGAATAATCAATATCCTCAACATAAAAATAGTAAAATATAATCCATAACCCTAAAACACCTGTAGTTTCACTTGTTTCACTGTATCAACGTGTATATGTATAAGTTTAGAGCATGTGATATCATTTTTTATTTTAAACACTGATGGCAAAAGAAACAAAATTCCGGAGTTTAGAAAAACTGATCACTTTTATAACTTTAATTAAGCGATACAAAGAGAACAATAAACGAGATTAAAATTTGGAAATCTTGCATAATCCAGAAAACTTTCAGTAATGTATCTAAAATGTTACTGTCTACAAATAATTCGTTTAATGCACAAATGATTTTGCATTTTGTTAAACTTTTATATAAAGCTAAATCGACTACCAAATTTTATGTTGATAGTTTGACACTTTGTTTTTGACTTCTTCAGCATAGTCATTAGGACAGAGAAACGCTATTGAATAATTCTGCATTGGTCCTGCCCTTTTAGTAAACTTATTGGGAGTAAATTTGGCAAGAACATAGCAATGCCCGTAAACAATGTTTCTTTTGAAGAATTGACAAAGAAATGCGGCATCTTCACGCCTAAAATAAGCAACACGATGACGTCTTTCTTTATCACTAAATATTGCAACTGCATTTGCAGAGCTATCAAGGGTGTTTGTGTTCCCAGAGTGAGATCGGGCAACTGGGGGTTTGCCCTGCAAGATTGTTTTTCGAAGACGCAAAATAGTACATTCTGAAATCATATCTGAGTTGGTCATACAGAGATTTGAGACAAAATTATTGTCATAAAAAGAAAAAAAAGGAAATTTGCTTCATAACTGTGACCTCAAATGAAAATTGTGTTTTATTTAGTAGATAATTATCGAAAGTGAACCATTTGTATGAAATAATATATGAAGCAACCTGGAATTTCTGGTTTTTCTTATCATGAATAGATTAATTTTCTATTTGAAATATATTTTTTCTCGTAAGTTTAAAAAACGTGACATTGAAAGGGATGAGCGTGAGAGCGTGATTTGGGGTTGGAAAGCGTGACTCTCACGCCCAAAGCGTGAGACTTGACAGGTCTGCATTTGGATCCTTTGGATTGTCCTCCTCAAAACAGCAATAATACAATGGACCAACACTTAATACTCTGGACCCCCAATGGTGCATCCCAACGGCATAAAGATTTCTGATGATTACGTTCTTCATGATGACTGAAACAAAAACGTCACATAAAGTAAATTAATGCAAGTGAGTAGGACCGAGAGAAATCGTTTCTTCAAACTTAATGTTACTGTTGCAAAGAAACAAATAATACCCCATCCCCTTTCCTGAAAATAAATGAAATGTTGAAATCACCTTCCCTTCGTGGTGTCGGATAATAATTATATTCGATCATGAACACTTGTGTTTAATGTCCTTCTTTTGTCTTAATTTTCATCAAATCATTGAAGTGGTTAAGTGATTGAGAGCTGCGCCAAAAAAGAGTGGTGGATGGATGGACGAACGGACAGACAGTCAGGGCGATGCTTAAATACCTACTGGCATTATATTTTGTTTGAGGTGTCGTAAGAAACAGGAGATGGCGCAAGTGTGCCTCTTTATAATTCCAAATGTAATTGTAACGTTCATTTTCATTGGTCAACGTCATGAATAGCGAACGGAAATATTTTACGATATTTCCGTTTGCCCATTAATACACTCCGCAAAAATATAGTGCAGGAATAAAGACGTCGTTAACATAGATCAACCAGTTGTTAACGTACAAAATTGGAATTATAAAGATTAAACACTGATTTTTAGGAAATTATATATGTATAAACTCCGGCAGCTCACTCACAAACTTTACATAAAGTCCTTCGGACTTTATTCAATTTGTGAGTGAGCTGCCGGAGTTTATACATAGATAATTTCCTAAAAATGAGTGTTTAATCCTATATTGTAGAAGTTGTTGAAAAAACCGTTTTACATATCAGGCCGCCCGCTATTACGGATTAGCAATAGCAGCTTACGGCATACTTTTCTAAATCCCTTTTCGAAAAAATATTTACCCCCCACCCCCAATCCGTTTTTTATGCCGTCGTAATTAATTAAAAAAAATATTATAACAAATGAATACAAAATATTATTCTATATTTATACTGTTGATCTTAATTCGGACACCGTCCGACATAAGATCAATCTAAGTTAAACTTACTGTCCGACTAAAGATCAAATATACTGTTTTTGTTTCAGTCATCAGTGCTATCACAATTTTAGAGAAAATACATAAATATACGCTTTTCTACACTGAAAAATGTCCATTTGACCATAAAAACTTGTTCTTCTCACAAAACTGTTATATAATCAGTTTGTAGCTTAACGCCAAATGTGAACTAAATTTGTTTTCTTACCCTTTTTCAATTCAAACTATTGGCGCCTTTGCACTTTTTTTAAGCTTGCATCAAAAAGACCGGAGACACGTGACACGAAAAAGAACGATAACTCGTGAAACTGCGATACATAAGATTGCGATGCATTGACATAAATTGGTGATTAAACCAACAGAACATAATCGTTCAAGATATGAAAAATGTCCGATATTCGATCACGTCCGACTTTAGATCACTTTACCTATAGAAATTTTGTTTTGTTTTAAAACAAATAGGTAAGGTGTGATAACATTAAGCCTTTAAAGGCTTTTTTATGTACGAAAGGGCTGATTATTTAGGAAAATAACATACTGAAGAATTAGCGACACTGATAACAGACCACCCGTGTCTACTCACCCGGGGTGTCAAAACTGTAATGATCGTCTGATTGACAAAGAAAATAACGGGAATTTTATGGGTATCCTCGATTATTCTGTATTTTTCATTTTATTATCAATCTAAAATCTTATTAAGTGATACTTTCATTTGCTGCATAAATTTATCTTTCTGTTGATATAAAAATAATTAATTCGAAGTTTTTCCTTCTGGTGTCTCCGATGTTTTGAAAATCGTGTTCTGAAATCGGCCCATTTTACAGTAATAGCCAACTAAAATATATAGCAAAAAAGAAAGGGTGGTGTTCGTTAAAAAATCGTAGCAAATTAAATATACATATGAAATACTATTAAGTGATACCATGAAATTTGTCTTTTAATTACGCGTATTTTGATATAAGAAAATATTTTTTAAATTGAGGATTTTTGGTGTCTCCGGCAGTTTGAAAATGGATAAGTCTTGTTATACTGGCAAGTAAGTAACCGCCCTGTGATAGACTTTATATACTAGTAGTATATCGGACGGCTATTTCGATTGCATAAGGGATGGTATTATATTTATATATTTATTTTTTATTTCAATAAATAAAAAAGGTAAATACAAGGTTTTTCTATATTTTATTGTTTAAAATAACGGAAAAAAGGTTTATGAGAGTGAAATCAATTATGATGATTTTAAAGGTCACAATATTTGTGAATATAAGCGATGCTATATATCGTTTCCATTAAAAAGAAAATGATTTAATACATGTTATTCGATGTCGCCTTTTCGAATACACAAAAACGTTTACAAATTGGCATCAATTGAGCAATATACACCTTTTTACCGAATGCATAAAACAGTTCGTTGTATTGTTTTATTTATTTAAAAATAAAATGAAAATGATAAAATGCAACTTTTATTTTTATTTAAATATTTATTTTAATTATGTCATTTTACAAAATTACATCAGGATAGATAACAACTAATTTTTTTCACACTGGAGTTCGAATATTTACTCTGGCCAAAACTCGTGCTGTGATGTCGTGTTATCTTTCTTATCAGTGTTTTTAATAAAGGATTTAACAAATTATGATATTACAGTTTTACTTTTAATCGGTCTTGAATGTAAAATGGGTCAGAAAAAGGGGGATGCATTTTTGTAATTGGCTTCATTGCTTAGTACTTGCTCATTAGTGAAGGCCTTACGGAGAACGACAATAAAAACGTTGTTCCGTTGCGGATGTAATCCATTTATTCATTGGTTTTTTTGTCCAATATAAAATGGGTACATTTACTTCATTTTCCATTATTTTTCATTTAACTTTATAGTTTTGGCACCAGAGAGTTTCAC
>MJUU01042061.1:76915-95123 GCA_002080025.1 Modiolus philippinarum | reverse complement strand
AATTGGATTTCAAAAATATTTGATTCCAATTTTGGTAAATTTCCTGAAAGTGTCAAAGACCACTTATTTTTTGGAATTCTACCTAGCAACCATACTTAAATTGTTTATTTAGTTTAGGAAAAACATTTTCATCAACTGGATTTCAAAAATATTTATTCCAATTTTGGTTAATTTCCTGAAAGTCTCAAAGACCACTTATTTTTTGGAATTCTACTTGGCAACCATATATCCTAGAATTCTTTTAGTAACAATAATGACTATCAATAGGTAGATTTCAAAGATAATGAAAAAAATTATGCCAAGGGTGTATAACAACTGTTTTCTGTGTCAAACAGGGAGTGCGGGGATAGCTGTCGTTTCCGACAACATCTAGTTTTATATGCACATATTTTGAACCAAAGGCAAGTAGCAACTATCATATCTATGAAATTGGATACTGAGGCATTTTACCAAATTCAGCTTTAGAACAGCCTTTATCTCGAGTATTTTGAAATATTGAACCCTTTAAAAATGATTTATCATTTATACTCGGGTACACAGTGCCCATACTATGTATGAGAAAATCTTAATATGTGCACAAAATTTTGTGTTTTTTTTTCTGTGTGTGTTTTTTCTCCTTGCTTGCTGGTAGGTTTTCAGAAAATGAGTTGACGCAAAACAAATAAAAAAACAGACACGGCCTAATGCAACAATGAACGCATGTATCAAATACCGGAACCACAGGTCAGATACAGGTAAGGATCACCAAGTAGAAATACCCTGAGATACAGGTGTAACAATTATAGAAATTACAAACTAACTTTAGAAATAATGCAAACAATATTAGGAATATTGAAACCTGTAGGATAGACATCTTTAACAATAAACTTTTTAGTATTTGATGTATGGTGATATGTTATACTATATTTTCGTGCATTGTATATCATGTGATTAATATGGACTTTTATACCAGGGCTGTATAAAAATATAGTTTTCGTTAACCGGTTGATACCTCTTCGTAGGTTTAATCTACAGTTGTATTTGTCATCAATACAAATCTAATGTATGGTAAATTTAAGGCCATCGATGTGTTCTCTGAAAGTTTTACATTAATAATTCTGTATTCATTGGAAAATAAGACAAATACTGAATAGAATTATTCGGAGCCCAAATCCAAGGGGTAAAAACACAAAATTGGTTCAAAACCACCGAAAAAGTAGAGTGTATTATTAAAAGCATCTTGAATGTTTCATTAATATTTATATTTTAACCACATTCAGAATATCGTGGTCGGATTGCAACTTGGAAACTGTTCTAAGATAAATCCATCAGACAAATGAAAAGGGTTATCAAAAGTAAATTAGGAAACAGCTTATTTGAAAAGTATCAATGTTATGCGGACAAAAAAAAATGCCAAGAGATTATGTAAAACCCATTATGTGATCTTTGAAAAAAAAGCTAGAAGTGAACAGGAAGCGACTCAATCTGATATGAAATAATTTATTCTGTCGTGGTGTAAAGGGTGTCACAGAGAAGGCTAAAATCGAAAAAAAACTTACACACCAAGTTTTGTTCCAACAATGTTGCAATTGCCACTACAGAAGTCAACACCAAGATTTAAAAGATCGTTACAGTGGTGTTTTTTTTATTATTTCACAAACGAGGATAGACATTTTAAAGTAAATCTAGAGTTTATTTCCGAACTGACAAACACTTATATAAATTTATTAGCAGTGTGATGGGTGTCACGCGAGGAACAGATCCTACCCATCGGATACCTATCGATACCTACAGTTTTTGTGGGTTTACACTGCTGGTGCTTTAGTTTTATGGCGTTTTTTGTAATTTAATATATTGGTTTGGCGTTGTCAGGCCTCTACAATAACTTTTTTTCAAACTTGTCCCTTCGGACAAGTACCTCTGAAGATTTACTTGTCCGAATGAAATTATCACTTGTCCGAAATATTTGACTGAATATCCAAAAAGAGTATCAGATAAAAAAAATCAAAGAAATAAAAGTGTATTGGTTATTCATACTGACAAAGGCTTATGTAGTTTAAAGAAAAAAGAGTACATTAAACTGAAGACAAAACAAGGAGAAAATTTTCTAGTTGTACCTGGGTATTCTGAAATAGATTAGTATGCAAGTATGTACATATTTTTTGAAAATCTGGTATTTCACATTAAAAGACACTAGACATTACACTACCTGTAAAAGTTGGTTTATGAAAAGACTTGTCAGACTTGATTGGGTTAACAAATATTCTTTGAAATATACAAAAGTAACAAAAAATGCTAGAATGGGAATTTATACATGTTTAATGGGGACTTGTCTATAGATGTTTCTTCATTCAGTCTTCCTATTACACAGATTTCATTCATAAGATCATGATATTAACTTATCAGAACATGTTACTTTCATGATTATGAACTTATACTATTTTCTCTTGCATTGAATTTCTTTAAATAAATTGAAAAAAAAATCTTGTAAATGTGCCTGATCGTTTCAAGTAATATCAAATTGTTCCATCGATGTCAATACATTGTAAAATGTACTGGTATGAGTACGTTTCTTTATTCAAATTTCGTTTCGCTTAAGAATCTGTATTTTTATTTCGTTTCGTCTAACGATCGGTATTATCAAAATGGCGGACACGAGTGAAAACGTAAATGTTTACGTTGAAATCGGTCAATATTTTCGTTCTTCGTTAAATAGTTCATCATAAAAAAAATGTTTTTAGAGGAATCTAAATGAATTTTCTCATTATGCATCATTGTGGCGGATTTGAAATCCTAGATTGACAAAAATTTTAACTTTTCCCGACGGACAAGTGACTTCTGAATTTCACTTGTCCGACAGACGTATCCACTTGTCCCGGGCAATCGGACAAACGGTATTGTCGAGGCCTGAAGTTGTCATGTTGTCTCTATTTATAGCCGTTATTTTGGATATAAAATTTTAGAAATTTCCCCCTTTTTGTTTTTGGTATTTACTAATTATAATGAGTAAAGGAAAGAATATATTTACTTTTCGGTTGCAGTGGTCATGGTGGTGACTTTTTTGAGTGAAAAAAGTGCATTTTGTTATGCGGTACATCTATTTCAAGGACTAACCTCTGAACAGCAGCATTACAATTGAATAACATTTATATCCCAACTCTTTTGTTCTAGCAGGGATGATCTAAGTCTGAATCACCAAGCAATCTCATCCTAGTGATCACAAAGAATATTTTTACTTTTTTATTTTTGTCGTCAAGACTAAATTTTGAGAGCTGTTCAGTTATTTGGACTTCGTAAACTTTTATGTAACTTTAAGGTTAAGATAAAGATAAAATAACTTTTAGGTCAAGATAAAAAAATGTGACGAAAAGGGTTTAATGAAATTTTATCCATACACTCCTAAAAAGCTACAAACCAATTACTTAAAAATTACTTAAAAGGTTAGGGGAACCAGGGATACAATGAACTGCATTCGAACTTAGCGTTGAAACGTGCTCAACAAAACTCTTTCCAAGTTGTTACAATCATTTTCATTGGCAGAACCAATCGTATATTCTTACCATATCAATGACCAAATAAGGAAATGGAATGTACGTTTTACTACAAATAGTAAAACGTGGTTATGATGAGAATGACAGAATAAAACATCGTCGTACAAAGGGGTTCAAATTTATATAAGTAACTGGAAAATAATTTTTCAAAACGAAAGGAATAGTGATGAAAAAGTTACTAAAAAGAAAATCAAATGAGAACAATTGACGGTTCTATGCTGTTGGGGTTTGACCCCGCCTTTTTCCTCGAAAGATGTCTCAAAGAAATAGGCAAAACTCGAATATATAAGCCCGCCCTTTTTATAGAACTAAACTTGAACTTTTTCTGGACCAACTGGTGGAAAAGAGTTTCATTTGTAATTTTGAAAAAAATCCTGCCTTAGTTGCAAAAAGGTTGAAAGTAAAAAAGATGAATATTGGACGTGGACCAGCTCAAGCGTTTAAATATCCTGTATGATAAAATCCAACAAGATCATACCAAGCTATTACCGACTTTTTCAGGAAATGTAACTCTGTCAATCAAACATAAACTGGTTAACGGTAATTGTACTGGTACCTGTGTAGTATTTAAGAAGTAAACGATACGTGCTTATAATGGTTTATAAAATTATCTTTATATGTTAAAACTTTTTTTTCAAAATTAATTTATAATTTATGAAATAAATATCTGTCAAAAATGAACTTTATAATCATCACAAGACTTTTTTTTAAAAACATCTAAACATCAAAAGCAAGGACGTATAAATATACATCCTTGTCAAAAGTAATAAAGTTGTTGACTACACAACACACTAATTTGTAAACACCCGAAAATACTTGCAAAAATATGGCCATTTATTGACTAATTAAGCCACAAGTACCACACGTGCGTACAGGTAAAATTGTTTATTGGGGCAACCAACAACACGGGTGTGTGTCAAATTCACAAGGTCATAAAACATCACTGATGATATGACAAATCAATTAGGTAATAAATTAAGTGATATGGTCCCAAATCGAGTTACTGTGATTTTTTTTTGGTGCAGTATAGCACTTCAAGAAAAACCAAAGGGTTGCTGACCAAGCGGATGCAAAGTTTTATGCACTTATTTTGATTTTTTATGAATGAAATACGTACCAGCCTTTACTTTATACAGTTTTCTTGTAATTCGACTCCTCCCCAAATAGAATTAAATGACAAAAAAGACGGTTAATAGATATTACATTATAATTTAATTCTGACTTGAGGTTTGTTAGAAAACTTGAAATAAAACGATATCTATATATATTTGAAAAAGATCATTTGCTAATGTAAACAAATGATAGTTTACTTCCGGTCATCGTCAATTTTTGAAATTTTGGCAATTTTCAAATCAATTTTGAAGTAAAAGAATCACCTCTTTAAATGTTAAAAATCATATCTTCTTGTAGATAATTTTCTTTACTTTCCAATTTGATTGGAACATTTTTAAAAGGTTATTTCATCTTCAAAATATTATGCAATTTCCGACACCATCCAACACGAAATTTACTCTATTTACACAGAAATTAACGGGACAATTTACATTTTACATAGCGAATTTTCAAATCAATTTTGAAGTAACCAAACATTTTCCGATTCTAAAACAATTTATATCTTTAGAAAGATAATTTAATAAAGAACAATATTTGATTGGAACATTTTTAAAAACGAAATCAAGAAAAAAGATATTTTAGATTTATTGTCCAGTGCTGTGCATTTTCCTTTTACGATAAACGACAATGTAATGGTGACCTATTTGGTCACGTGACCAGCTGATGTCGTGATAAGCTGAACATGCTTGTATGATTTCAGAAATAGCTTTTAAAATGGAAAGTCTTAAATTCTGTCTCAAACAGTTTATTTTAAGGGAGCAGTTCAAAGCGGGATTTAGATCTGGGGAATATGTTGGTAGAAAGGCATATTCCACTACGCATCTCGATTGAAAAATGCGGAGGCAAGTTTGTTCCGCCTCTTGAATAAATTTTGATGGAAATTCGTGGGTCTGACTCTTCCGCGTTTGTATTAGTAGTACGATAGAGATGGATTTAAAATCATTTTAACATTGTCTAACGGGAATACAAAGAAATACACTTGCAGATTCAACAACTACATGTATAGAAATGCAACAAAGGAAATGATACAAAACAACACAAGTATCCAAATTGACACTAATAGAGATAATTAAAGGAGTTGATACCCTTTTTAAAGAACAATGAACCTTTGAACTATAAGCAGGTCCATCCACAACATTCCCAACGAAAACAGAAAAAAAACAATATAAAAGATAAATGAAAGGATATGGAGTAAATGCACATGAGAAAAAGTCTCTACAAATACATGGTAAAAACAAGCAAAGGAACAAGTCACCATGAGGCCTTCAAAAATGAGCTTTGCTCATACGTCATAGTAAGTTCAAGACGGCCCCTAGCACAGGTTTTAGTGGAATTCTTTGCTAAATGTCGAGCAACGCTACATTCATGTCTTTCCTGGTCATGGATGCGGGATTGTCAACAAACGTTAATCAAACTGGCAAAGTGCTCTTACAATCACTGTCATCCGTTGCCCGACAAAAGTATTAGTGTCTTAAGCTAGTGGACGATTACAACATAAAGACAAACACAGAGCACTCATGAAGTAGATTGTAAGAAAACTTGGCATTAAAAAATAGCGAGATGTGGGCACTTTAAACAGATGGTCAGAATAGCATTTCGAAATTACTAAAATTAATGCTAAACTTTGAAAGTATGAATAGTATAGTATATCCATATGAGAAATTCTCTCACGAACCAGTACACCATAACTGATATATATAGAGAGCATACATCTCTCGCGCGGGATATCATTTTACGGACTCCACACTGAAAAAAAAAAACAAAAAAAAAAAACAAAAAACAAAAAACAAAAAAAACCAAACTAAAACAAAAGCAAAAAAGAAAAAACAAAAAACAAAAAAAAACAAACAAACAAACAAACAAAAAAAAAAACAAAAACAAACAAACAAAAAAAAAAAACCAAACAAACAAACAAACTTGGGTAACAAACTACAAATCTCTTTAAACATCTTCTCAACCTACAAATATGACCTGATATCCAAAATTCCCGCCATGGCTTTACAAATCCCAATTTTCCTGAAAAATGACATTTTGTTGAAATCACCGAGTTAGATTGAAGCAAACTTGCCATAGTCCTTGGTGGTCTCTCAAAATAAATCGAATGTCATCGATCGATGTTGTATAATGTAAAATACATACAGATGAGGCGGTTTTAATTTTACCGTAACCTAGAAGAAAATTTTAGGATATAGAAAATTGCCCATGAAAAAAGATATCTGTCAATTTTCTCGTTTTCTACCAGAATATTCTAAAGTATGAAGAATTTGTGTAACAAAATGTAACAGACACGTCTTTCGTCGACAAGTTTTACACAGTCACGAGCTTTTTGTTACAGAGTACCCCAGTTCTAAACCCGTTATCTTTATTGAATATTTACATCTTTTATTTTCGTTATAATATACATTGTCAGTCAAATGTTTTAAGAGTTGTTTGAATGAAATTTATCATATATCAAATACAAAAAAAAAATTGTCAATTAAAAGTTTTTTTCCTAGTATGCTATCTAAATAATTCGAGATACAAATAAAATCACGTGCACGTTCATAATAATGGTTTCTCACTTCAGAGCAAGCCCCACCTCATTGTTATCTACAAACCAATGAAAGTAAACGTTACGTTTTTGCTTCAAAACAATTCGTCGAAACCTTCTCAAGGAACATCCCAGCGCTAAGCCTGCTCGCAGTTCATTGTAAATACTAAGAAATGACTTCAACAGATAAAGGTAGAGGAATCCGACAATCTGACAGAAAAATTAAAAGTTCTGAAAGGAACATACTAAGGTTATTTTTACCGTTTACCTAGATGTAATTTTTTTCGTCATATTTTCGTTACTATGTACCTCTGAATATTCTATTGTCTTTTTATGCACTTGCTCCTGGATTTTATATTGAGAACTTTTCGATATAATTTATAGTTTAGTTTTTTTACCGTTTACCCCAGACCTGTATGTTCCATTGTATAGTCTTTTTACCGTGTATTCGTTTGTAAATTTCATTGTTCGATTCTTTAATATTTAATTGTCTACATTCGTGATTGTTTCTGTATATAAATTTAATGTTAAGTTTTTTTTCATGACTTACGTCCGTATATTTTATTTCAAGATACTGTGTTCTTGAATACATTACTAACTGATAATTTTATACTTTGATAAGATTATCTTTTCCGACTACTTTTGTATATTTTTATTTTGCTGTTATTTACTTCTGTATAGTTTTAAGTTTAGATTAGCAATTCGTTTTTGTTCTTCCGAGACTTAAGATAGTAGACCTGCGGTAGGGATATGAATCAGTTCGTTTTTGTTCTTCCGAGATTTAAGGTAGTAGACCTTGGTTAAGGGATATGCATTAGTTCGTTTTTGTTCTTCCGAGACTTAAGATAGTAGACCTTTGTTAAGGGATGTGAATTAGTTCGTTTTTGCTCTTCCGAGACTTAAGATAGTAGACCTTTGTTAAAGCGTTTTTGTTCTTCCGAGACTTAAGGTAATAGACCTTGGTTAAGGGATATGAATTAGTTCGTTTTTGTTCTTCCGAGACTTAAGGTAGTAGACCTTGGTTAAGGGATATGAATTAGTTCGTTTTTGTTCTTCCGAGACTTAAGATAGTAGACCTGTGGTAGGGATATGAATCAGTTCGTTTTTGATCTTCCGAGATTTAAGGTAGTAGACCTTGGTTAAGGGATATGAATTAGTTCGTTTTTGTTCTTCCGAGACTTAAGGAAGTAGACCTTGGTTAAGGGATATGAATTAGTTCGTTTTTGTTCTTCCGAGACTTATGATAGTAGACCTGTGGTAGGGATATGAATCAGTTCGTTTTTGTTCTTCCGAGATTTAAGGTAGTAGACCTTGGTTAAGGGATATGAATCAGTTCGTTTTTGTTCTTCCGAGACTTAAGGTAGTAGACCTTTGTTAAGGGATGAATTAGTTCGTTTTTGTTCTTCCGAGACCTAAGGTAATAGACCTTGGTTAAGGGATATGAATTAGTTCGTTTTTGTTCTTCCGAGACTTAAGATAGTAGACCTTTGTTAAAGCGTTTTTGTTCTTCCGAGACTTAAGGTAATAGACCTTGGTAAAGGGATATGAATTAGTTCGTTTTTGTTCTTCCGAGACTTAAGGTAGTAGACCTTGGTTAAGGGATATGAATTAGTTCGTTTTTTGTTCTTCCGAGACTTAAGGTAGTAGACCTTGGTTAAGGGATATGAATTAGTTCGTTTTTGTTCTTCCGAGACTTAAGATAGTAGACCTGTGGTAGGGATATGAATCAGTTCGTTTTTGTTTTTCCGAGATTTAAGGTAGTAGACCTTGGTTAAGGGATATGAATTAGTTCGTTTTTGTTCTTCCGAGACTTAAGGTAGTAGACCTTGGTTAAGGGATATGAATTAGTTCGTTTTTGTTCTTCCGAGACTTAAGATAATAGACCTGTGGTAGGGATATGAATCAGTTCGTTTTTGTTCTTCCGAGATTTAAGGTAGTAGACCTTGGTTAAGGGATATGAATTAGTTCGTTTTTGTTCTTCCGAGACTTAAGGTAGTAGACCTTGGTTAAGGGATATAAACCCGGGGGTTACTTCCTATATATTGGTATACGGGGATGTTCGTTTTTTTCGGGTCGCTATTTTCAGGTCTCGGTATTGATTTTGGGCACTTTTTCAGGCTTTGGTACGGATTTGGGGTATCTTTTTAAGTGCATAAACTTATGTTGGGTGTATATTTCATAAGTTAAATATAGTTTTGGGTATATGTTTTAACGGTCAGGCACTCCAGTACAACAGAATAAAATGTTTTTGTTCAATTTGAATAAAAATCACACATATACCTTTGCAATTTGCTTTTAAGCATAAATATTATACGATATATTTTTGTTGACCGGTATTTGTTTGGGTATATGTATATGCTTTGGTATGGATTAGGGTATACTTTTATCTTCTTTTTTGGTATTGATTCGGGTAGGATTTTTATTTTTGTAAATGCACATCCCCATCAAAAATTATACCAAGTAACCCCCCTCCCGGGGATATGAATCAGTTAGGTGTTTGAAATAGTCGGTTTCATCGATACTTTTTGAACATTGATGTGAAAAAGCATTAAGATCATCTTTGTTACTTATAAGCTTAAAATATCTTTATGAAAACGATTCAAGGAAACATACAAGTGTAAAAGAGTAATGTACCTTAACCTTGGTCTAACTCCTTAGGATTACATTTTGTGGTGTTTTGATTTTCCAATTTCTGCTTTTTTTGCTTTGTTTTAGTTTGCCGATATATTTGTTTGCTTTTATACTGTATATAAAAATATTTTTCTTCTCCCAATGAATGTATATTCTGCTTTAAATGTCACGTTTAATAAAACTTTGAAAAGTTCTCCTATAAAATAAAGCTACTTTATTTCAATTTAAATAAAAGTATTTAAAAATCGTCCAAAAAACTGTGTGAATTGTGAAAATACCATGGTTTTAATGAACTTTAATATTAACACTCTACTTCTTTTGGCTTTGCCAGAAATTTGTTGTATCATTAGAATCTTACTTTAATAAGAACATTTTGTCAATTTGAAATTTTTATCGCGTTTTTCAAGTGCTAGGTGGTGACTGTTTCAAGCGCTAAAATAAATTTGAGATGGATATTTGTACGTCTAGGACATATAGAGCTCGAATAATTAATCGTCATGAATATAACTTTGTATATGATAGATTTTCAAAGAACAGTGCGATTTGCTAACTTAAGAATTTGCCTTACAAGAAAAAATAATGCAAAAGTTTAAAATACAATAATACCAAAGTTGCATAATTAACAGTTAATTTCGTTATGCCTGTACACGTGTTTCAAGGAGCATTAGAATCAGCAGCATTAGAATCAAATAATGTGGAAATCCATAATCCAAAAGTATTAAAAACAGAAGTACTCATTACCAAAAATATCGAAATAGGACTGGAGGCAAAATCCAGTACCAAGGACATCCACCGAGTGCCATACACGGAATGAAGCCTCAGTATTTTTAAGGGTTAGAATTTTGATAAAAGCAGCAAATTTCTAAAAAGAACGCAAGGTAAAATTTTCATGTCAGACTCGTCTGACTATTGGGCCGGTGAATACCCCCGGGGACCTCTGGTTCACCCGCAGTGGCATCGGCCCAATGGTTTCAAAATACAATAATACCAAAGTTGCATAATCAAAAGTATATTTCGTTATGCTGTACACGTGTTTCAAGGAGCATCCTCTCATTTACTGATAAAATGCAAACGTTTTTTTCACAAATTGTGCTGTGAAACATTTGCTTCCGTCATATTTGGTAGGGTTTCTTTTGTACCAAAAAAAAAAAAATAAATAAATAACTGTCAGGAAAATGCTAAGCATACTGAATTACGATTTGACCCCTTAAAAAAGGTTTGGCTACCAATAAACCGGTTTAACCCTACCGCTAGCTTTTGTTATTGACGGTACCAAATCCGGCTGTCCCGAGTTCCTATCATTGTTTATATTTGTCTTTTGTTTTTTATTTGTGTTTTTGTGTAGGTTCTTGGTGCATTTGGCATGTGACTGTGTATTTCGGCCATTGTAGGTGTTTTCTTTTTTTATCTTATTTGTCCTTCAGTACTGTTGGTTCTTACTTGCTGCTGTTTATTGTGGTTTCTTTTACTACGATATATAAAATCCACCACTACATTGGTAACTATGGTCTGTCAAAATACTAAAACTTTAGCACAAAAAATACTCTAAACGAGGACTACAATATACCACTACTTAAACCCTGTAAATTATGCTTAACAGGTAACAAACAAAACACACCTAACCCATTTTATTACATAACTTACAAGTAACTAAATCATTAAATTGAGAAAACATCATACTATTGATGAGGACTTAATTGCAAGAATATGTATAGTAGGAAAATATTTGCAAAAGAGAAAACGCATTCGATATCGACATACATCAACGTTTTTGCAGTAAAAAACATAAGTTACGGTTCTTTATTCATTTTCTAGTCACATTTATATATTTGATTCCCATTTGAGATAAATCAATTTGTGTAACCAGATTCACATATTTTTAAGAATTGTCCATTTCAAGAGATTATCAGGGTGGATGTCTACATAGCCCGATATCGTTGTACTCTATCACTAAACTGAATTTACAGTAACTTCGAATTTTTGTTATTTAGAACACTGGGCCAATGCCTCTGCTGGTGGACTTTTAGTCCTCGATGGTATTCACCAACCCAGTAGCCAGTACTTCGGTTCTGACCCGAATACCGACTTCATTGAAACTTGCAATATCTAAATTTTACAAAATATTGTTTAAAACTAAGGAGTTTCTCCCTAATGCAAACATCTGTCCTTGGCTGAATTTTGGCTTTTCTGTTTAGATCCTTTTGGTTATTTGTTCTCTATCAGATTTACTCGTTTTTCGGTTAATGGACTTCCAAACATTTCTTTTGATCTGCACTGATGAGACATAATTTGTCGAAATGTGTATATGCAGAAAATAAATTAACAGTGACTTCGTTATTTTGTTATTTAGAACCAAAACAGCTAATGGTACAGATTAAAAATGAATTGGAAAACTTTACAGTATATTCATATAGATGGAATAAAAGTCAGCTTGAAGGTTTCATTGTAAGACAATTCAAAGGAAAAAACAAATTGAAGTTCAGTAAAATTGATTTAAGTGACTAATGTCGATTAAAGCGACAGCTAGAGTGCTGTTAAATAAATATATAATTTTAAATGTGTTTGAAATGCTACATAATCACAACCTCAACATAATGAATTTCGTGCTTGCCTATAGTCGATAATGGCGAGAAAGTTTACATTGCTACACAAGTGAATCCATTGCAGTCAAAGGGAACGTGTTGCGACGGATAATTTACGAAAAAGGCGTAGAAGCAACACAGAATCTAGGTTTTACAAGCCTGGAATTGCTATGTAATACAGAATATATTTAAAATTTTAAGTTGTGGTAACAGTGTGAAGTTTATACATACTCAAGTCCTTCTAGGCCAATGAGAAATACATGCATTCAATGTGAATAAAAAGCAATACCCGATTATCAAAGCAGTGGTATATTTCGTATTCTGTAAAACAATACGATTTGGTGTACTCTCCTGTGGTCAAATATCACCATTTCATATAAACATAAACAAATGGCTTTTGTCTTTGATACTTTATTTTGGATCAAAATTGTTCAATGTTAAAATGTAAAATAAACAACGGATATGAAATTTATTGGAAGTACTTTATCCTATTGATTGAATACTATGTTTTATATATTTGACATCTCAATCTGATGATACTTATATACGTATAGATCATTTAAAGTATTCAAGATTGCTTTTTAAATATCAGAAGGGCACTTGACGTTCATCATGTTTTCTGGAGAAATTATTCCCTACATCTTTTTCACTGCGCACTGGGCAATGGCGGCATCAACTGGATATCTAGAAGTACGGGATTTACATAAATGTTTACTTAGTAATTATTCTAGGAGTATTGTTCCACGTTTAAATCAAAATGACATGGCAGAAGTTGAGGTACAGTTTTATCTAAGTTCTGTTCTTGACTTCAGTGTTGTATCTGGGACAATGACAGTCAGTGGATCCTTTCTTTTGTTCTGGAAGGATGAAATACTCGAAGCCAATTGGAAAAACTGTGGTTATCAAGATATAACACGGATTAGACTTAGCGTTAATGATGTTTGGATTCCAAATATGAACATAATGAATACAGCCACAATGGAATCTATTTACCAGTATAATAACCAACTAGAAATTGAAAATTCGTTAGTGTCATTCGCTTCAAATGGACTAGCAATTTTGAACAGCGCAGTAATTCTGCGCACTGCATGTAACACAGATGTGACCAATTATCCCTTAGACGAACATACATGTGATATATCTGTAGTCTCGGTGGACGCAATGCAAAATACAACTATATTTTCTTCCATTGAAACAATGTTTACCGAGTATACATATTCGAATTCCGAATGGAACATGGACGGAGAAGTCAACAACAAAAAGTCTTTCACAACGTCGAACATACATTTTTCAGTGATCTTATCTCGTAAACCTCTATTCCTAATGACAAATGTTGTATTGCCAGTGGTCACAATAACTGTCGTAATGGGATTGTCATTTGCAATCCCGATAGAATCCGGAGAGAGGTTGTCATTCGGAATAAGCCTGTTACTTATGTTTATAGTATTTCTTACAACTGTAGTAGACATTTTGCCACCAACAAATAATGCTCTTTCATATTTTAATATTTTTCTAATTGTTGAACTTTGTTACAGTTGCTTTATTTTGAGCGGCATTGTTTTCACACTATACTTATATTATAATTCAAGAGATAAAAAAGTACCACAAACACTCGCAAGAATTACCAAATTTGTTCTCCAAAGATATAGAAAATCAAATCCAGTGTCGCCTCTAGCAGAGAATGAAGCGTTGCAAAACACTGTTGACAAAACAAATGGAAAAGAGCAGATTCGAGATATCAACAACAAAGATAGAATATCTTGGACAGATGCTGCACAGGCTGTAAATAAAGTGTTTAATATTATAGTTACAATCTTCACTGCACTCGAAATTATAATTTTTGTCTCTCTTGGAATTTACATCTTGAATAAATAAAGTGTAACAATTCTTCAGTATTCCTGCGTGAATGACTAACTGAATAAGATGTTTCTTCACTTATTGGTATTGTATCCTGTAACCAGAAATACATAGCAGATTGTATTCAAGGATAATAATTAACTCTTAACTTTTTGATATCTGTAGACCAACGAAAGAAAAAGAAAAAAATGTGAAAGTCGAGAAAACAAATCAAGAAATAGTAATTGGTTATAACAAAATATATCAAGACTCCCTCGGGATGGCAGAATAAAATTTAAGAACAGTCTATAAATGCTTGTTTGTATGCAGGAAAGGAAACAAGATCTGCTACCGCCGTAAATGTTTTTTTTTGTATGAAAGATATTAACAGTTCCGTTCGAATTAACTTTTTTAGTTGAAGAATTTGACAAAAACTATAATACCGTTTTGCTACTAGTAGTGTACAAACATTAAATCTTGTCATATTATATATCACTTTTAATTTTCATGATTCAAATCACAAGGTAAAATTTTCTACATGCCGCCTAATAAAAACAAAACTTGTGCAGAAACCAGACAAGTCCCGACATTTTACACTAGTTTCAACCTTTGTAAGTTTTGTCTTTGTGATGTTTGTGGTACCGATCTGTCCTTGTCCATGTGTGAATACTAAAATCATTACAAAAGTTTTCAAAATTTGACCTTGGTACTGTTTGAGGATTAGAGAAGTAACAGTTTCCATGGTTTTTAATTAATTTGTCTCAGGGTTAGAAAATGACATTAACCAATCAGCTACCCAACAGATCTTTTTAAAACATATACGCCTAATTGATTGTGTTACGGGTGCTGTTAACAGGTCTGGACATGCTTACCCCTCCGGAGCACCTGATGTCACTCTCAGTTTCATGGCTATTTACACTGTGAGTTCCTTGGTTATGAATGTTGTGTGTATTTTTTATTTCTGTGCTTTGTAGCTGTCTAACGTCAATGTTTTCTGTGTTCTCGATTTTGCCATGTCTTTGGACTTCGATTTTTGTAATTACCATTCCTTTTCTCCTCTGGTATTCTACTGTCGTTGTTTTCCTATCAGGATTATCGTAAAGATTGACAAACAATCCTACCATGAGTACACCTTACCATATAAACTGTGTACAGTAAAATTGTATGGTAAAAGTACAATGGCACGGGAATTAAAGTGCTTCACATTCATACCAATTTTAACTTGTAAATAAATATTGTTAATAACCCAACTTTATATGCTTTCAATAGCACAAAAACTGTACAACATGAAGTTGATGAATTTTAATTAAAAAAAAAGGCAAAAAAAAAAAAAAAAACCAAAAAAACGTGGAGATGTGTCCGACTGAATCAGGTCTTTTACGTCACTATTTTGTTTTAGGTAATTACCATGTAGACCAAACGTTTGGTTAGCTTTCTTGATTTGCTCAAGTGTGAATACTAAGATTGATTGTTTTCATAGACGGACATTGTAAAGTATAACCGTTACCATTACCAGCTAGAGAGCTACATCATATTAAGGATGATATCTAGGTATATTAACACACACACACACACACACACACACACACAAATAATAATAATAAAAAAAATATAAATAAACGATTTTTTATAAAAAAAATTTATATGGAGGACCTTTAATTTCCCAGTTTTTCGTGAAAATTGAATTATAGGACTTCCATAATTGAATGAAGATTTGTTAACAACAATTTTTTGACAACTTATTTTCTTTTTTACTGCAAATCAACACTAAATATATGCTTATAGTCATAATGGTCTCATATTTAAGTTTCTATGAAGTAGTTTGTCAATTTATAGCTTTTTTTTATTCCAATTCGCATACACTTACTACAGTAGTATACACTTCATAGTGATTTCTGAACAGAATTTAAGACTCTTCAGATAAGGGTGTTTCTGTGAACTGTAAATAAAAAATCTTAGGGTGAAAAGTTTCCAAAATTTTTCTAGAGGTATATTAGTACATATTTGTTTCATACTGCAAATTTAAAGAACATTGAATTTGTGGAATTTTTTTGGGGTGACCCCGGGTCTAATTTAAGTTAGCCAATTCATTTCAAGTTAAATATGATTTTTTATGTCAGATACACAACTCATTAGCATATAATATATTTATTAAAGGTTGTGGCTTTAAAGCAAAACTTTTCATTATCACGTATTGAAATTAAAAAAAAAATCGCCCAAAAAACTCAAGCACAAAAGAGCCTTCAATAGAAATAAAAATCAACAGTCAAATGCATTCCAAATATACATATTTTTAATCTATAATACACTCAATAGTAATGCATTAGAAAAAAAATTAACAAAAACTGAAATATTGACATTCATCCTCACTCATTCGGAAGAAAAATTAATGGCTTTTAATGGAAAAACATTATCATGCTTGGTCCCTGTCTTTTTCTTTGACTACTAAGTCAATATAGCTAATGGTTTTAGTCTTTGCAACTATTTTAATGTTTGCAACAATATAAAAATAACAAACTTAGGTTTAAAGCAAATGAGACAAATTCGGTCCCTCGACGAACATTTTATGAGTTCCGCTTTATGTTACATGTTTAGCATACGTATGTCACACCCTTATCCCAGAAATACCCTTAAGTCGTAAATTTACTCTTCCGAGGTACTCTTATCCCTGAAGATTATCTTTTATGAAGAAAATGTAATTGAAGAACCGTAAAACTGTTTTTTCAGTCGGGAACAGAAATTATTCGGACAAAATGCAAATTAATAACTAAAATTGGTGTTTAAGTTAGATTTTCATCAAGCATTCATCAAAACAAAAATATAAACGAATTGATAGAAAATAATGCCTCCCGTGTATCTGTTACCCAAAGGAAAGATTGAGAAAGGAACCAGTTTATTTTCGCGCGTATCCAGAAGACAGACATGATTTCACTAACACTTCATCAACTGTTTCTTTTATATTTATTGATAATTAATGTCAGCAGTCTTGAGGATGAAAAAGAAAAGGTACGTATTGATTAACCTTTAACATGTCAAATAAAAAAGCAAAAACAAAACAAAATTGAAATTAAAAGTTTGTGTTGGGACCCCTTTTGTTTTTACACATTACGTGAATTAAATTGCAATTCAGGGAAAATATTCTAAAATCAGACCAAATTCTCTTAACGTTGAATAAAATAGTAAGTTTGTTTACATAGACATGCTCTAAAATGCAGCGTCAAGCTTTGGGGCCCATGAAGTTTTTGTCGAATATTAGACACTTTCAAATATACAAGAAGCCATCATNGTTTGTAACACATTCAATCACCTGTGTGTATACCAACAAAAAGATAAAAGTTCAGCAAAAAATGAATTTTTAAGGTATAAGGTTGAGTATCACATCGAGATTTTGTTTAAGGTATAATGAGGACACCATACCCAGAAATAACTGCCCAATTAATTATCTGTTTTTGGATATATTGTAGTACTATGGTAGTTGGATGTTACGTTTTTCAAACCCCTCTTACAAGGCTTTTTCTCGAGATATATAGGGCAAGAGTTACCTTCCCATTGATGTTCATTAGTAATAACAACACCGATATATTAGGGCAGACTGTAATGTGCATGTTGTTATTATGCCAGCGAAGCTGGCACTTTTGGTAAGAATGTCATCCAAAGACATATATTGGTGCCTTCGATTTTTTTCTGCCTGTCACGTGACCTTTTTTGTACGACCAAAAGATCACATGACAAAATCAACTTCATTCATTGGCTAATTTCATTTCTGAACATAACGAAAGTCAGTTTGCTTATAATTTTTTTTTTTTGCAAAACTGTCATTTTTCTTCTTTTTGTCACCCAGTCAACTCGAAAATTATTGTAAAAAAATTCTCTTATTATGCCAGCGAAGCTGGCACTTTTGGTAAGAATGTCATCCAAAGATATATATTGGTGCCTTCGATTTTTTCTGCCTGTCACGTGACCTTTTTTGTACGACCAAAAGATCA
>MJUU01042061.1:44296-56146 GCA_002080025.1 Modiolus philippinarum | reverse complement strand
GCATTGAACCAACTAACATGATTATTTAGATAGTGTCGAAAATGGTTGAACGGTGCGGCTCAACGATTTTCGACACTATCTAAATAATCATGTTAGTTGGTTCAATGCATGATAACTTATAATAGTTTTGTTTACAAAAAGACATATTCAATAAAGTACAAAGCATTTGTAAGAGAACCGATAAAAATCTGTTCATAAAAATCATATTTTTTTTAAATAAAATTTTGTTTAATGACTCCTATGATGTGGATACAAAATTATGGAATGTGGGAGAATTACCGAATGGCACTAGGTTTATGTAAATTACGTAATGGGCACCTTAAATTTAAAGTGTAAACACAAATGAGTAAATTTGTCACAATATAATATGACTTCACCATGATAAAAATTAACACACATCGACAAAAAGTTTACATTATAAGAAGCCGTAGATGGCTATGTTCTAAGACCATTAAGCCACTTTAATTTCGGAAATTTAAAGAAATGTATACTTTTTTTACGCAACATCAATAGCTCTCGTTACAGAAAAATACATTGAAATATGATGGGATTTAAGCGTGAAAGACATTGAGATAGGTATGCTTCTACTTTACCCGCGAGGGAAAGATGTCCAAATAATAGGAATATGTAACTATTTACAATCTGTAAGAATCCTTTTCCTCATGTCATAATTAGGTTCACCATTATTGAATTATTATTGAATTACAAAATGACCAAATATGTTGAATTGCCATTTTTTATATCTCCCATTCCAAATATCATTTGTTCATTTATAAAAACGTCATTTTAGAATAAATAACGTCTTAAACACTTGACTACTGCTTTATTTGATAGCATAAATGTATATGTATTGGACATTATCTAAGAAAGGTCTAATTTCGTCCAAAGAAACAAATACCTTCTAGAATCCTTCTAAATTTTAAATAAAGGGCTATGCCGAGCGCAGCATGATACGACCGCAGCATGTCGACCACTGAATTTTGAACACGTGTAAACTAAAATGAATGTGGACACAGTAATTTGCTGGACACAATAAATACCTTGGCAGATAAATTAAATGGACACAAACTAGTGAAAATAAAAATTAGCCCTCTTAATCCCTTATTACTAGGATATTGTAAGAGCTAAGAAATTCTGTTGACTACCAATTAAAAGCTTACATCAAGAGAAATCCAAAGAAAAAACTCAGACTGAAATCCTATGAAAAATAAAGATTTAACAATATTTTGAAATATTGTAATTTGGCCTTTTTGACCCCTTATAGCTTGGGATCGGAAGAGCATACAAAATATACTGCCATATTACTGAAAGCTTACAATGAGAATAATCCCATCAAAATCTAATGAAAAATTAAGATTTCACATATTTCCTAAAATTGCAATGTTGGCCCCTTTGACCCCTAACAGCTCGGAAACAGTAAGAGCTACGCCAAATCCGTTGTCATACTACTGAAAGCCTACAATGAGAGGAATCTAAAGAAAAAACCCATTGAAATCAGATGAAAAATAAAAATTTTAGGTAATCCACATGTTTGCAATTTTTGCCCCGCTGGGCCCCTCATAGCTTGGAAAACAAACATGTTATCAAAAATCTGATGTTAATTTTCATAAGGAATCCATTGCAAAAACATTTACATTGCATCAAAATCGGACTAAAAATTAAAAAATTAAATTTTTCGAAATTCACCCCTTTTGGGCCCCATTTATCTCGTGAAGGGTACATGCCACGTGAAATCCGTTGGCATACCACTGATTGGAAATTTACTCAGGAGGACACTGAAAGAAATCCCATCAAAATCCGATAAATAATAAAGATTCTACAGTCTAATATGTGAAAACATCAAATTTAACCCTTTTGGGCCCCTTTTAAAAAAACGGGTGGGCCACAATAACCAAACCTTAGCCAAGGCTTCATTTTGTGCCAAGGAACATTGTGTTAAAATTTCATAAGGATTGACTGACTGGAACTAAAGTTATTGACCAAAAACAAAAGTGTCTACAGACGACGACGACAACGACGACGACAAGACGACAACGACGACGACAGCACCATACCATTATACGACCGCAAAAAGTTTTGCGGTCGTATAAAAAGAAACTTAGATGCCATTCTGGATAAAAATGTTTCGGCAAATTTGTATACACATCTGACTTTTAATAAAGGGCTATGCTAAGAGCAGCATGATACGAACTCAGTAAATTGAAATTGAGTATATTTCGAAAAGTCTTGACACAATTAGACAATGAAATCGTAAGATATTGAACATATTAAAGAGAAACTTTGCACCTTCAACTGTAACAGCAAACCGAAAAATTAATGGATATACCTCAGCAGTTTTTAAGGGCAATTCTTAATAATTGAATGAAATATAAATTGAGGAACCATGAAGTAACAAAACTATTTGTTTACCGATAGCTACTATCGCCCAATACCATAATGAATGAAATTTGCTGTTGTGAAAAAATGAAACAAAAACGAATTTTCGGCAATAAGAAATAAAAGCCATTGAAAAATATACCTTTGGTAACAATAAAACTGCAATGAAACTTAGTGTCCTTTCTTTTTTGGCAAGACAGGGTGATCATCTACTTAACAATTATGGCACCAAAACGAAATGAAAACAAATAAATGTTCACAATGACAATGACAGTACCATACTACATAGTGGCAGCCGTACAAAAAGTGTCGTTTGACTACATGGATTGTGATATTCTACACATATTATAATCATTTGAAATTGAATAATCCTTATTAACAATGAAGTATGATAAAGTATTCCTGTCTATTAATTATGTAAAAAAATTTCTGATTCTGGCTGACTTTTAACTTCTTTCAAAGTGTCCGTTCTGGTGTATATGTCTGTCAATCCGTCCGATAGAGATGATGATTTGCTTGCTTCGTACTTTCGTCGATGCATCTCCACAGCAGGACCCCATCTTGGATCTGGTTGTAGTTTTGTCTTTACTCTCTGAAATATGACATAACGACTTAATTTGTATAACTTCAACATTTATTAGTGGCACATTGATTGATCAGTAAGCAGTTGTTAATATTTTTGAACTCTTAACCAATTCTCTCTATTTTGAGTCTTAATTTGTACAGTTTGTCTAAATAAATTGCTAGCTTCACAATTTTGACGTTCATTAAAACCAAACACACACATACACACACACAAAACCAAAACAAAAAACAAAACAAAAGAAAAAAAAATAAAAAAACAAAACAAAAACTAGAGCTGTCGCCGAATGGCAACCAATTATGTCCCCGCTCATTGAACCCTGAATCAATATGGAAAGTGCAAATTTAAGTGTGCGTTGACACAATACAGGTGTTTACACAGTACAAGTATGGACACTATGATATGCCTCCACTTTTTCCAAAATATATAAAAGGGAAGTTCTGATCCCGAAAATCAATTCTATGGGTGCTAGGCAATCTTCCTGTAAAGTTTCATCCATTTTGAAGCACTTTGAATTTCCCCGCCTTTTCCAGTTTCGATGGCAACGGCAGTCAATTTGAAAATTCTGAGACCCAAAATCATTTCTATGGGTGCTAGACATCCTTCTTGTTAAGTTTTATCAAATTTGAGGCACTTTAAATTTTCCCGCCTTTTTTCCCGTTCCTATGGCAACCGCGGTCATTGTGGTACTTTCAACAATATCTTCAGTTTTTAGGTTAAAGCTATACATGGTTTAATTATATGATTCTGTTTTTAATTAATTCGCATAACACACGATTTTCCACCTAAAACACATAAAATATGACGTACTATAACTTGATTTTACATCATTCATTCCACAGTGAAGGTCTTTAAACTACTCATCTCCTCATTAACTTACACAATTTTCTTAATTTCTGTAAATCAATATGATAACTAAATAGCAACTGCACAATACAATCCAATAAAAAATTCAATAATAATATTGTTGCAACTAACCTCTACTAATGTTCCATTGGTCGTCAGTATGCTATACAACATGTACAAAGGCAATGGTAAAATAGAAGCCAATCCTAACATCCATCCAATCGAGATGGCCCAGTCTGGGTACTGATATGTACCATAGGACACGGGCTTTAACTTGGTAACACTAAACAACCAAATACACTGAAATAGTCAATATAAATATTTTGTCCAAACATGACAGATATTAATTTTTTCATAAGATTTCAACAATTTAGTTACTAGTAATTGATTTTAAAAAATATAAAAAATAATATTTGCAAAGTCATCGATTCTTACCGAATTTTATTACGGCAAATATTAAAAGTTTGTTGTATATTTTAACTTACAGCAATTACAACAGGAGTTATGAATTTCCAGCAAATCTTCCATAAAATTGTTGGTCTGAATCCAATCATTAATTTGATGTCATCAAGAAATCTGTCAGCTCCTAGATGAAAAAAATTATGCAAAGCTTGTAAGAATAAGTTTGTGTATTTATATAGACAATGAGTGTCAGCTTACTCCAGATTTTAGGCAAGAAATTTGGCAGATTATCATGATTATATATTGATGAGATTTCAGTTTTAAGTTAATATTCTTATTTAGATATATATTTACTTGCAATACGCGTAGTAATTTGATTACGTATTTTTATCTATTGTATAACAATAGTAAAACCGTTTTTTTTTAATATTGATGAGGTATATAAAGAGTCGAGCACGATTTTTCAGTTATCGAAGTTTAGGGCGGTGACCACTCGAGTACTTAGTGTAAAATTTATCATGTCCGATTCTGATACTGATGTCATTCAGGACGCCGAAAAACATCTTGCACAGCCACTCTGCAGTTTAGATTTAGCAGAAAAATCTACAGGAGATCCAAATATTTCTGGCAAACGGAAAATATCGCCAGATTTAACAGGTATTCAGTCACATGAAGTCTCAATCGCAGATTTATTCTCGTTTCTGACGTCTTATATGAATAACAAACTTTCTAATATTAGGAAAAATTGGGCTGATACAACCGACAGTCTTGTTAAACGCGTGAAAAAGTCAGAAAACACATTTAAATTTAAAGGCAACCAAGTTCAATACGAACTTAACAACAATATCCATGACAACATTCAAGCAGCTATTTCTTACACTGAGAAAAACCGCACAAAAAGGCCGTCAGTATTCTGGAAGATTCGTCAGCTCTACTGAAGAAACGCAACAAACTAATCCGCATCGCGGACAAGTCCGACGGAGGCTGGAGGACCGTCAATGAATACCTTTCGGACGAAGTAGCAAGTGATTCCGAAGATGAGAAGAAAATTCGAGCCGCGGACAACAGAGCAGTCAAAAAAATTAAGGCCGAGAAGAACGAAAAACGTACGAGCCGTAAACAACAAGCCGAAGCAGCTGGTTCAAGCTCTCAGGTGGCTCACAACGTTACAGTTTCTGATAATTCCAATTTTCGCCTGCTGCCCTTTCGCGGGAGCCTGGCCGCAAGCGTCCAGAACCAACAGTTTAGAGCCAAGGCAACAGATATCTGCTTCAACTGTGGGGCCACAGGACATTGGGCTCGAGATTGCAGGAAAGGAAAAAAAAAGGCCTGGGTCTACCAGAGGAATTTCTTCATAAAGGGACCCATACAGATTTTATTAAGGTACAAAATTATGACAATTTTGATTCTTTTTATGAGTACGAGTGTGGTAGTTCAGATATTAATGTTAAATCCAGACTTAAAAATTCTATATCTTTTTGGAAACAAATTGGTGCTCCACAGTTTATCTTAAATGTTTTATCTGAAGGGTATAAAATTCAATAAAGCAAGAACCTCAGAGAATTTAAAAAAAAAATAAATAAATCGGCTTTAGACCACGACGAGTTCGTTGAGAAAGCATTTTCAGATTTATTGCAAGGGGGTTTGATTAATGAAGTATCGAATAGACCGCATGTCGTCAACCCACTGACCGCTTTGGTCAATGCTTAAGGAAAACACAGGTTGATTTTAGACTTAAGGCACGTTAACAAACAGATTGTTGAGAATCGAATCAAGTTCGAGGACTGGAAAACTGCTAAACAATATTTATTAAAGAAATTGTTACGGCTATAATTTTGATTTAAAGTCCGGATATCACCATATCGACATTTTTCCAGAGCATCAAAAATATCTAGGTTTTTCCTGGTCATTTCAGGGTGTAACTAAATTTTTCGTTTTTACAGTTCTGCCTTTCGGATTAAGTTCAAGCGGTTATATTTTTACAAAAGTGGTAAGACCTTTAGTTAAGCACTGGCGTATAAAAGGTTTTAAAGTCGTAGTTTATTTAGACGATGGTTTCGGTTTAGCGGATTCTGAGACGACTTGTGATTTACAATCTAAGATAGTTAAATCTGATATAATTATGTCGGGATTTGTTCCCAACAAAGACAAGTGTTTTTGGAAACCATCACAGAAGATAGGGTGGTTAGGTTTCACGTGGGATTTGCATACTTGTGTACTGAATATACCAGAAAGAAAATTTTTCGATTTGTTAGATTTGATAGATGTAATTCTTTTCAGGTCAACGAATGTAAAGGTTAGATTGTTAGCACGATTAGCAGGTAAAATAATTTCTTTTTCTCCTGCTTTAGGGGATATTACACAAATAATGACAAGAGGTTTATTTACTGTTATTAATTATATTAATCATTGGGGCCAGTCTGTCAATTTAAACCAGTCCAGTTTTTGTATCAGAGACATTTTATTCTGGAAAAATAACATTTTCTATTTAAATCCTGTCTCTTTGTTAGAAAGAGAATCAGATTATTTTATTTTTACTGACGCTAGTGAAGTCGCCGCTGCAGGCTTTTTGGAGAATTTTCCTCATGATATGCACAAGTCTTGGTCACAGGATGAAAAATCAAAAAGCTCCACTTGGAGAGAAGTCAAGGCAATCGAGTTGGCCTTACGCAGTTTTGCACATATATTAAAACATTCTGCAGTTTCTTTCTATACAGATAATCAGAACGCTGCACACATCGTGCACAAAGGTAGCAAGGTAAAAGATTTACAATTATTAGTTTTATCTATATTTACTTGCTGTAGTGCAAACGATATTAGTATTTATGTCAAGTGGATACCACGAGAGTATAATGAACAAGCAGACATGCTCAGCAGATTTATTGATATAGATGATTGGCGGATTTCTGATGAATTTTTTGAGTTTTTAAACACTTTATGGGGGCCTTTCACAGTCGATAGGTTCGACAACATGGACAATACTAAGGTGTTAAAATTTAATTCTTTATTTTGGAATCCAGGGTCTTCATGCATTGACGCTTTCACTTGCATTGGTCTAATGAAAACAATTGGTTAGTACCACCAGTTTCATCAGTTTGCAGAGTTATCAACTGCAAAGCTTTGGGAACTTTAGTCGTACCTAAGTGGCAATCTTCGCCGTTTTGGCCAGTGTTGTTTGACAGAGATTTATGTTATAAAGAGTATGTGATTGATGTACATGAGTTTTCAGAAGCGGATAGAATTTTTGCAGCTGGCAACAATCCCAACTCATTGTTTGCTAGAGGGGATTTCAAAGGAAATGTTTTAGCAATAAAATTAGACGCTACAAGTTTTTAATTCATAAAATTTTATTTTATAGAGTAGTCACAGGTTTACGTCACTGGACATTTTTATTGGCGGGCGAGAGGCCTGTGAAAGCTGGTTTCACTGGAATTTATATATAGCGGGTCACTGGACTGTTAGTTTACTTGGGTCACTGGACCTATAATATAATTTGGAATAATCAAGGTAAGAATATTCTATCTTTTATGTTATTATATGTATTTATTATACTACTTAATTATGTTATCATCCGACTTGTGTATTTATATTTTTCATATAAACTGTTTTTAGAGCGTTTTCACTACTGGATTTTGGTCGCAGTTGAACACAATAAACCATCCAGAGCTCAAACTTCTGTACAAAAATATGAACGCTACTGTGTTAGATTCGAGAGCAAAAACAAACAGTCTCCAAATATTGTGGCGGTTTTAAACGTTTTATAAAATGGACTGAAAAGTACAACGAAATAGATTCCGTTCTTCCTTGCAAAGAATTGTATGTTGGACTTTAATTGCAACATTTGATAGAATATTCACATCATCATAGCACAGTAAAAACTGCTTTTTATAGCATCAAATGGGCACATCGTATAGCTGGTTTACCAGACCCTTGCGAATCAGACATTATTACAAACATAGTAGAAGGTACAAAAAGAGTTTAAGAAAAAAGAGGTTTTGAAAAAATTGTTCAATAATTATAACAATTTAAACTCACTTAAAGATTTAAGACTATTAACAATGTGCGTTTTAATGTACACTGGTTTTTTGAGGTTCAATGAGTTAGTCAATATTAAGGCAAAACAAATTGCTTTTTATGATCCTCATGTTGATATTCTTATTCATAAAAGTAAAACAGATTGTTACAGATTAGGTAATAATGTAGTGATATCCAGGCTCAGCACACCATATTGTCCAGTAAAACTTTTGGAACATTATCTTTCAGTAGCAGATATTGGGGCCAATTCTGAAATGTATATATTTAGGTCTTTGTCATATTTGAAGAAAACCGATTCTTTTGTTTTAAGAACAAAAAACCATAAGTTGTCCTATACAAGAGCCAGAGAGCTCATTAGAGAGGCATTTTCAATTCTAGGTTTAAACGTTGCTAACTTCGGTTTACATAGTTTTAGATCAGGCGGCGCCACTGCAGCAGCTAATCGTGGTGTTTCTGATAGGTTATTCAAAGCACATGGGCGCTGGAAATCGGATTTAGCAAAAGACGGATATGTAGCTGACGATCTGGTTAAACGCTTATCAGTATCTAAGAATTTAGGCCTGTAACTACTTAGCTTTCTTTGTGCGTCGAAATGGTCAACGTGCCTGAAAAAATCTAAAATGTCTTTATTCATTTATAACAAATATAATACTTCTGATGCAATCTTTCAGCTATTGTATATACAAATAACAGCAAGTTTCGCAAGTTAATTCTTTATGTTCGTTTGAACATAGTGAATTAGAACATAAATATATTTACTTGCAATACGCGTAGTAATTTAATTACGTATTTTTATTTATTGTATAACAATAGTAAAACCGGTTTTTTGAATATTGATGAGGTATATAAAGAGTCGAGCACGATTTTTCAGTTTTCGAAGTTTAGGGCGGTGACCACTCGATTACTAAGTGTAAAATTTATTTTTGTTTAAGTTATAACTTCTAGATGCTTATAATACGCATTTTTGTATGTTTTGTATTTTTTAGATTTGCATAGTTCCAGTTAAAATGTGTATATGGACTGCCTTATGAACTTTGACGGCTGCGTCAGATATATTGAATGTATTATATATTGATTTATTAAAATAGAAATGGTCACCGTGCCTGAAAAAATCTAATATGTCTTTATTCATTTATAACAAATGTAATACTTCTGATGCAATCTTTCATCTATTGTGTATACAAATCACAGCAAATTTCGCAAGTAAATTCTTTATGTTCGTTTGAACATAGTGAATTAGAACATAATATATATATATACTATTTCTCTTTTTCAGTACATAGACATTGTAAGATAATTACGAAAATTAAACTGGGACATCTGATCCTTTGTCTATGTAAGTCTCAATAATCGAATATTCATACTGACATGACTGAAGAATGTTTCAGTGATGTCAAGCGAAATGCTTGGTCAGTTAAATTCTAATAAAACTATGTTATAATGTCAATATATCATCAAACGAATACCGAATCGAACCAAGAACGAGGAAAGTAAGCTCAGAAACAATGTTGTAAATGCATTTCTTTCTACATCATCTACCTCATCTACATATATTTGTATAGTACAAAATGAATATTGCTCACCGTAAATCCATCCAATAACCACACATTCTGCAAGCGATAATAACATCATTGAAAACACTGCACAATACCAGTCGATGATTTGTAGCACGTAGATACCACCCTGCAACATAAAATTATATTTAATTTCCACCCTCCAGCATAAAAACCCCTTTTCAACATTACGTAACAAGACTTAATATCCACCCTTCAACAAACGTTTACAACATTTACTCTCTCACTTTACCTATAAACCTATTGGAATTGCTTAAATTGTACATACAGGACAAAATCTGAGTACAAAACAAATCGACAGAATGCGGTGATGTACTACCAATATTAAATTGGTATATGCATGGAGGTATTAACATGGTATATGTAATGACTGATGACTTACATCAAAAATCTATTTAAAAACTCAAATTGAATTAAAATTCTGAACTTTGTTGATGATAGAGATTCAACAATTTTATAACTTCAATTGGGATAATTTTTGTTTTTCGGAGTTTGGCATATTTGCTAAAATTCGTCCATGTTATTTTTATTTGTAGTTTAAGATCCATCTTTGACACAAACTAGAAAAACCGTGAGCAAAGCTCACTATTTTATACACCCCGCACCCCCATTTGATTCCAGAATTTCAAAATCAATCAAATCAAATTCTGAAATAGGAGGTGCACATCTACATTATGTCATAAAGACTGTGTCAAAGTTTCATGAAAATCTATTCAGTGGTTCAGGAGGAGTAGCGGACAAGAGATGGGTACCCACTTGTAATGTAATGGCCGAGTCCATTTTTTGCCATGGAAAACCCCAAAAATCAATCAAATCAAATTCTGAAATAGAAGGTGCACATCTTAAAGTTTCATGAAAATCTATTCAGTGGTTCAGGAGGAGTAGCGGATAAGAGAGTGGTACCCACTCGTAATGTAATGGCCAAGTCCATGTTTTACTATGGGAAACCCCAAAATCAATCAAATCAAATTCTGAAATAGGAGGTGCACATCTACATTATGTCATAAAGACTGTGTTAAAGTTTCATGAAAATCTGTTCAATGGTTCAGGAGGAGTAGCGGATAAGAGATAGGTACCCTCAGGTGTAACGGACGGACGGACGGACGGACGGACGGACACCCCATTACTATATACCCTCACTTTTCAAGCGGGGTATAATGAGGTCTTGAGGCTAAACTATATATAGCTTTTACAACTTGACTAAAGATTCAAGTAGGAAATGTTTTAGGATTTTAATTTTTTTCCTTTATGCTATTCCCCCAACTCAACATTTATAACATGATTATCTTTATACCCCCGCTTGAAAAGTGGGGATATATAGTGATGGGGTTGTCCTTCTGTCCTTCTTTCCGTCTGTCCGTCCATTACACCTGAGGGTACCCATCTCTTATCCGCTACTCCTCCTGAACCACTGAGCAGATTTTCATGAAACTTTAACACAGTCTTTTTGACATAATGTAGATGTGCACCTTCTAATTCAGAATTTGATTTAATTGATTTTTGGGTTTCCGATAGCAAAACATGGACTTTGCCAATACATTACAAGGGGGTACCCATCTCTTATCCGCTACTCCTCCTGAACCACTGGGCAAATTTTAATGAAACTTTAACACAGTCTTTGTTACATAATGTAGATGTGCACCTCCTATTTCAGAACTTGATTTGATTGATTTTTTGGGTTTCCCATAGCAAAACATGGACTTTGCCATTACATTACAAGGGGTACCGATCTCTTATCCGCTACTTCTCCTGAACCACTGAGCAGATTTTAATGAAACTTTAACCCAACCTTTGTGACATAATGTAGATGTGCACCTCCTATTTAACTGAGTTTTGGGGTTTTCCATAGCAAAACATGGACTTTGCCATTACATTACAGGGAGGTACCCATCTTTTATTCGCTACTCCTCCTGAACCACTGAGCAGATTTTAAATAAAAACACGAGGGGACTTTATAAACATAAGTGGATGATATAAATCGGATAATGGTTTTTATGAAATAAAAACGATACGCTAGGCTATGGAATAGCCTTG
>MJUU01042061.1:23489-41786 GCA_002080025.1 Modiolus philippinarum | reverse complement strand
TCTCTTTCCACCTTTCGTTTTCCATTGCCTAAGTATCTCCACAAACTACAATCACGCTTTGTTTTATAACACAATTGAAAAGTCTTTTATAGTATTTGTATATTATTGATTATTGCACAATACCTCATCTTTATTTATTAACTTCTGGTTTTAAATTTATACATTATTGTTCTCATTCTTTTTATCATATCTATATTTAAAAATTTGGCTAAGCAATATTGCAATACCAATCCCATCATGCTCTACAAACCTGTTATAGCTAGGCTATTCCATAGCCTAGCTAATGAAACTTTAAAACAGTCTTTGTTACATAATGTAGATGTGCACCTCCTATTTCAGAATTTGATTTAATTGATTTTTGGGGTTTCCCATAGCAAAACATAGACTTTGCCATTACATTACAGGGAGGTACCAATCTCTTATCCGCTACTCCTCCTGAACCACTGAGCAGATTTTAATGAAACTGTAACACAGTCTTTGTGACATAATGTAGATATGCACCTCCTATTTCAGAATTTGATTTAATTGATTTTGGGGGTTTCCCATAGCAAAACATGGACTTTGCCATTACGTTACAAGTGGATACCCATCTCTTCTCCGTTACCCCCTACCACTCATGAAACTTTAAGACAGTATTTTTGACATAATGTAGATGGCATCTTCTATTACAGGAATTGATTTGATATGATTGATTATCAAATGGGGGAGTGGGGGTATATATCAGTGAGCTTTGCTCAGTTTTTCTAGTATTTTATATATTTTTCATCACAGCTTATATAACTTGATACCGAAGTAACTGTAAATTTCGTTTCTGCAAACGGCAAATTATATATTACCCCCATTTTTCACTGTATTCAAAGTAAGAAGGAAAGCCGTGAACAACAAATTATAATTACATTCCTCAATTTCACACGAGATCCTCTTAAGAATTCAACAAGACAAATGTGAAAATCAAATTATAAATTTACCAACTCAAATATGCATTGGTCGGCCCTAGAACATCCCTAGATTCAGACAATTGTGACAAATTATTTTGAATATCGTACCTTAGTGTGTGACTAACAAATTATAGATATCATACCTCCATTACGCATGGTATTCCTAATAAGAATTCGGCACCACAGACCACAGCAGTGAATATCATTTTCTTGTTTTGTAAGTACTTAGGATATTCATCCACAAAAGCACTTATCATTGTTTCAAACATTCCAAACTAAAATTAGATAAAATTTACAGTGTTATACAATGTCAAGGTTTTACAAAATGCTGAGAATCCCTAAAAAGGTTTACCAAATTACTTAAAATCGAATCAAATTTATAAACGTTTTTCGGAAATTAATCTTTTTATGCATTCCCAGCACTTACTGAAATCCATATTTATTTGGTAAACAATTATGATAAAAAATATCAACATTGCCTTATGTGTTCATATTCTCAAAAAATGTCCATCTTCTTTTAACATTACGAGTTCTAAAAGGAACACTTTTAATGGATAAAATTAAATGTTATGTGATTTTTATCTGCTTTTATACTTTGGATTATATCAATAGGAGTGATTTTGAGAACACAAAAACAAAAAAATGATTATACTACTCAATATTGTCAATTTCTAAGTATTCATTGCCGAAAACTGAGCAGAGTATCAAAAACAAGTGTGGACCCAAATTGATGTCTCGCCCGTCCCTACATGGTCACAAAACTGATGTGAAAACTCTTCTGACTAAATCAGAAAACTAAACATGTTCCCTAGACTGTGAAATTAGGATAACTGACTAAAGAAATACAGCACACTGTCATGTATAACCTAAAACCAAAATGCCAAATATCAGTGACCTACCACTGAACAAAACATGTTCACTAGACCATGAAAATGAGGTCAAAGGCTAAAGCTAAATAGCAGGCTGTCGTGTTCAATCTAAGACAAACCCATATACCAAATATTATTGCCCTTACATTAATAGATACTGGGAAACTTAACATGACCACTGGACCATGAAATTGAGGTTACAAACAAAAGCCATACAGCAGACTGTCATGTACTACCAAAGACCAACCTATATATCAAATATCACTGACTTACCACTTATAGTTACTGAGAAAATGACCTAATCCAAAAACAACTTAACATGCTCACTAGACCATGAAATTGAGGTCAAGGACAAATGCCATATGACAGACTTTCATGTACTACCCAAGACCAACCTAAATACCATATATCATTGACCTACCACTTACAGTTACCGAGAAACTAAACTAAGCACAAAAATTTAACATGTTCATTGAACCGTGAAATTGAGGTCAAGGACAAAAGCCATATAACAGTCTGTCATGTACTACTCAAGATCAACATATATACCAAATATCAGTGACCTACCACTTCTAGTTACTGAGAAACTAAACTAAGCACAAAAATTAAACATGTTCATTGAACCGTGAAATTGAGGTCAAGGACAAAAGCAATATTACACACTGTCATGTACTACCTAAGACCAACTTACATTACATATATCATTGACCTACCACTTATAGTTACTAAGAAACTTAACTAACCACAAAAAATTTACATGTTCATTAGACCATGAAATTGAGGTCACAGACAAAAGCTGAATAGCAGACTGTCATTTTCTACCAAAGACCAATCTATATGTCAAACACCATTGAACTAACACTTATAGTTACTGAGAAAATGGCCTAATCACAAAAACTTAACATGCTCACTAGACCGTTAAATTGAGGTCAAGATCAAAAGCCATATGGCAGACTGTCATGTACTACATAAGACCTCCCTACATACCATATAGCATTAACTTACCACTTATAGTTACCGAGAAACTAAACAAGGCACAAAAACTTCACGTGTCCATTGGACCGTGAAATTGAGGTCACAGACAAAAGCCATATAACAGACTCTCATGTACTGCTCAAGACCAACCTATATTCCAAATATCATTGACCTACCACTTATAGGTACGTCGCCGTCGCCGCCGCCGCCGCCATACTTTGTACGCATATGTCTCGCTTTCCGCGACTTTCGTCGTGGGCGAGACAAAAAAAAACTTGAACATAAATGTACTTAATACTGTTGAAAGTAATTTATTTTATTCAATACAAATATTTATATAACAAGTAATGATACGACATTACTTTATATAACACAAGCTAATGGCAATTTTGAGTAGTACAAAACAAAAGACATCAATATGACATACTTAGATTAATTCTGAAGAATTACATATTTCAGAAAAAAGAAATTAAATCTCTTTTCCTTAAAAGTCCCATTAAATTCTTTTGCAAAAAGTGCATATCTATGTCGAACTTTTTGAAGCATTGTTATGTATGTCATATATTTGCCAATCAGTAATCAATTATACAAAAATAATCTGAACAAATAAATTGTGTGGTTTTTTTTCTATATATTTATCCCGTGATGACTTACAACACACTCTTTGTAACGGAAGTCTCTTAGTTAACTTCACATATAAAGCAATATTTGTCTTCATACAAATGATCTTTGTACATCATGTAACATCGGTGTTATTTAAGTATCCTGAAACATTATAATGCTGAGACATTGAATTACACTGATTATACTTAAAATGCAAAATTTAATTATATTTTTCGTAACAATTTCTTATAAATGTAGGCATTTAAGATAATTTAATTTTAATGTATTGCAAACTCATCAGGAAGCATCTTTAATAAAATTTGAAAAAAAACAACAAAAACTAAAAAAAAACATTATAAAAACTATTTCTAATTTTGAAAAATAAATAAAATTAATTATATATTAATAATATCCAATATAAATTTTTTCTCTTAATAAATACTAGACGTTATGTTTTATCACTTATTCAATTTACTTTGTTTAATTTACATTAAAATACTAACAAACGTCAACATTATTATACCATTTTCTGCTTATGAATGCATTACATGTATGTTAACAGAGTATATAAAATTAACGTAAACATATATATACACATATATGAAATAATATAATTATGTACAGAATAAGTTTACCACCATCCGGCGATGATAATGCTGTCAACTGTCTTGATCACCATCACAGCAACGAAAGGGTATGTTTCGTTCACACTTTCATTCACCCAAGGGCATTAATACAACATGCTTAACGCCAATTTAAACTGAATAACGATGCAAAATATCTTTTTCTTGTAATTTTAGCTCATTAAACACAATTATGTTCTTGCTTGATTAATTTAAATCTATATATATAAACAAAACTTTAGCCAAAATATATATATACAAATTTGTCCGATTTTGACTTATCTAGTGAATAAAATATAGGACACTGTCTTGCTCATTAACTCACTCAGGCAAAATTTCTCTATTTTGTGGGGTTAACCTTTAATGCTGTTCAAGAAAAAGAAAGATCAAAAATATTATTACGTTTGTAAATGTTTTCAATAATCAAAATAATCTCATCAAAATGTAATTTAAACTTCAAACCGAAAAATAATATCTATCAACAATTTATGAAATGATAAAATACTTCATTTTAAAAGGAATATTTCAAAGTTTCTGAAAATTGAATCTGAAAACAATTCATAAAATATTCTAGGAAGACAGAATTTAGACGTTTTAAAAATAATGCCACAGTCCATTCTTTTCACTGGTTTTATAGTGAATACCAAAACAAATTTTAAATATAAAAAAGTCATAAAATTCTGAATGAAGTGGTCAACGAAATTTTTAAAGCGTCTAATACATTTAAATGACGAGACTAGATAACAATCTTTATACCAAGATGTCAATAAATGTTATCAGATATCCTGCATTAAGTCTGATCTTTCATAATCTGTGGTAAAATTCATGAAAAAAAACCAACTAGATTACTAAAAACTTCAATGTTACATGGACCTTGGGGTCGTGGTATAAATCAGTTATAACCCATCCGGCTAACGCCCTCATTCGCACCGGAATTATGAGAAAGACATTTGAAAAATGTCAACGATATATAAAACAGCTTTTTTGGAGAATGGACTTTTCTATTGTGTTGAGCCTTATGGCATATTAAAACAGGAAGGGGGTAATAAACACTTTAAATGTAACCCGAATTCCCGATACAGATTAACACAAATACCATTTGGAGAAACAAATAATTTTGCTGAATTACCAATCACCCTGATGTAATGTTTGGATGATGTGCGTATATAATGGAAAATGTTAATGGCTATGATTATTACCAACTAGCGGGTACAAGTTTTGGAAGCAACTTAAACCAAAAATAGAAAGTTTAAAATATTTCAAACTATATAATTTTATAACTTTGAAAATAAATATACAATTTATCCCAACCTGTCTGTATCCTATTCAAGAACTAAATCTTGGGTTACAGTGAAAGAATGGTTCATAGGGGCAAAATGCAACTTGATAACAAATGAATATTACATTGATTGGGGAGTGTTATCGAATCTCATATTGCTTCCAAACAAAGTACATTTTGTACATCATATCACAGTTTGTTTTTTATTTAGACACATTAAGTTGGCCATAACCACAAAAAATATCTCACATGCTATATAGAAGACGTTCCTGCAAAACAAACTAACAATATCATTGTTGAAACTGTTGTTACATTTTGGCTTCAAATTCACACCAACTAGCCATATTTCTTAACATTGAAACACGCTTGATAGGAAAAAAGGTAATTTGGTTCATTTTTGAATATTCATATTTTTAATATTGGTTTCTTAAAATTGAATAAATCAAGTAGTTCAAGTAACTGTCAAACTGAAAATCCATCTATGTTTTGCAGGAACTCAATACAGACATACCTTCATTAATTCTTACCATGCTAGATATATATAACATGTGAATACTATTGCATTCATGACCAGCTTAAGTGAGTTAAATATAACCCCGAGTTCTTAATCGAATACTTTAATTAATTGTAATACTGTTGAATGTTGCAGTAAAGAAAGAATTGTTCTGTTTGAAATCAAATGTTGTGTAGTACAGATAGACAAGAACAGAAAGTGAGCTAAAAAGAATATATAGTTTTCGTTTGTTCATTTTTTCTTTGATGATACTCTACATTGCATCAAAGATAAATCTATGATAAAAGGCTTCATTGCAAATTTAATTAAAATATTCTTCAGATTCCTGAGATTTTGGTATTGTAAGAAAAAGTCTACTTTGCTTCCAGATCCTTTAAACAAAATTATGCATTAAAATGCTTAAATTTAAATACTTTCACAGAAAACGAAAAAAAAATTGTTTGGCCCATCAACATCAAAGCAAGTGGAAAAATAGGTTCCTTTATAAAATGGTCATTAGAACTCATACTTAGTTAATTTTTTTACTGCTTGCTTGTATTGTAATATTTTTCTTGACACAAACTTGTATGTTATTTTTATGACAATATAATTTTGATTTGATTTGTTTTCATCATAAATCAGGTCAGTAAAACACTATGGCAAATTTGAATAATATCGCAGAATAGTTTTAGATTTTAAATAATTGAATATTTCAAAGGTTTCATGGTAATTTTTAACAAGTTTCATTCATGTAACTCATTGATATCAAGATGTGTTAATTTACCATATTAGGGCCAATAGCTGTCATGTAAGTGTCCTGGAAGTATCTATAAAATTTGTGCGAGAACTAATAATATCTCCAAAGTAAGTTACGGGATGTCTTTTGATAATTTTAGACGTTTATTTAAACTGAAAATGCTTAAATTCTGAATGTTCGAGTTTACAAAGCCAGATTACTTAGAAACAAGGGTAATTACAAAACTAGAAAATCTATGAGTAAAGCTCACAAAATATATACCCCCCCACAAAAAAAGATCAAATCAAAATTTTAAATAAATGGTGCACAATGGCAATGTGTACTGTACATTCTGTGAAAGTTTCATTCAATTTCACCGCGTAGTCTAGCAGGAGTTGTCGCCACAGTGTGACTCCTATGGCGGACGGAATATCGAACGGACGGAGGGACGAACGAACAAAGGAACGAACGAACGAACAGAAATCATGATCGCTATATACCGCCCGCTAAATGGGGGAATAATTGCCGAAATCCAAAGCAAAAAAAAAAAAAAAAAACAACAACAACAAAAAAAAACACAAAAAAAAACAGGCGCAAAACCACTGGACATTCGTCAATCACATTGGTCCTGAGTTGGTTCTGACAAAAAAAGCTTATAATCAGAGTTCAGACAGAAACTTTTTCCACAAGGAACTGACTAAAGAACTTTTTAATGATTATATGAGACAGAATTATTGGAACCTTGATAAATAAAGCGGTCACGGAGATAACTATGCCTAATGAAAAAGTCTGCATAACTGGTGCTAGCTCTCGCATATCGAGACATTGCTGAATATTTTAAATGTATGTTATGGTTAGAATAGCGCAATTAATGTCATTCTGGATGCTCCAAGATGGAATTCAGATTGGTATGATTGGTGGATAATCTAGCCAACATACCACATGAATTATAGTGATCAAGAATTCTATAAAATGTATTTACTTGGTATACCTCAGACCACAGCTTCGGGCATTTTAATGCCGGGGTGGTAATGGAAATGTTTTACTTAAAAAATGACCCCTTTCCATATATAATTTTCAGAAAGAAGAACAACAAAAATTTCCATATTGTATTCCTAAAGTTGTGGCAAATTATAGGTAGGATCTTCGGGTTGAATTGCCTTGGCATCTTTACAGAATAACGGCAAAGTCAGGAACTCCACCAATTGAAACAGCATTACGAATAATTCGCTTTTGTACCCGTATCTATGTGGAATGCCAGTAGTAATTAAATGTACTTTTTTACTTTTTAATATAATGAAAATCTGAATTGGTGGGAATATAGTAACTGATTTTAAAGTATAGTATGGTTAATAAAACTGTTTGGAAAATATGATAAGTTATTGTTGTATTTAGTGATAATTTTACAAATTACAAATAGTTTTAATACTACAGCGAACATTTTTGTTTTTTGTGATAGTAATTCTGTGATTTGATGTACATATTTATACAGTAACTGAGTAATTTAAAATGTTACATGAAAAATCAAGTTACTTGTGTGTCCAGTCCAACAGTTATCAGCATCAGAAAGAATAATACTGCCCATAGTGGTGATATTGGAAGCTTTGCCAGAGCTGCAGGGTATGCAACAAAAACTAATCCTGGACCTAAAAAGAAAAAATAACGTTGTTTCTGCTTAGTCTCCTGTTGTAGTTAAAAGTGTAAGGAAAACTTCATGGAAGACAATTAGAAACAAACACAGAGGCGACATTTCCTACTTATACCTCAACTACATTATCAAGGGACGAGATAATCACAAATCACACTTCTGTGTTAGCATCCTTCGGTATCAAAGTGGATGAAAATAACAGTTATCTCCTTTACATTTACTGGGTGCCTAAGCTTCACAAGAATCTCTACAAACAGAGATTAATTGCAGGATCTGCCAGATGCACCTATAAGCCCCTATCCATACTCCTTACCACTTTACTGACTGCAGTAAGAGATGGTCTAAAAAGCTACTGCGAAAAAGCCTATTCCACGAGCGGCGTGAATCAGATGTGGATTCTTAAAAAATCCAAAGATCTCCTTAAACAGCTCTCCTCAAACAGTCACGCATATTCCAATAGCATAAAACTTTTGATTTCTCTACCCTTTATACAACTCTTCCACATAGTAAATTTAAAATAGTAATTTCCGATCTGATACATCAATGTTTCTGTACCAAAAACGGAGAACGCAGGTATTCCTATTTGGTAATAGGAAAAGATAAAGCATATTTTGATAAGAACTACGCTGAGTCAAACAAGAAATACAGTTAAAATGACTAAATAAAGATGCTTGAATTTTTGATCGACAACATTTTTGTTGAATGTGGAGGCCGCGTTTTTCAACAGACAATAGGAATTCCTATGGGAACAAATTGTGCCCACCTTTTAGCTGTCCTTTTCCTTTTTTCGTATGAAGCAAAGTTTTTACAAGGGCTAATACAACAGAAACAAAAACAACTAGCCCAGACTTTTAATTTCAGCTTCAGATATATAGACGATGTACTTTCTCCCAATAACCCAAGATTTAAAGAATATTTACATCGCATCTACCCCAGTGAACTTGAAATTAAAGAGACAACCGATAAACCCAATTCTGCTTCATACCTTGACCTTTTGTTATACATAGACGAACATGGACGTTTGAAACCTAGATTATATGACAAACGTGATGATTTTGACTTTCCAATTGTGAACTTTCCCTTCCTCTGCAGCAATATACCAACCTCCCCAGCATATGGTGTGTATATTTCACAATTAATTCGTTACTGTAGAGCGTGCAGTTCATACAGTGACTTTGTGGAAAGATCAAAGGCACTGTCACAAAACTGCTGAGTCAGGTATATGTTCAGCCGTTGTTACTTTCGTCCCTTCAGAAATTTTATGGCCACTTGAGTACAGGACAAAAAAGAATAAACTGTGGACATAGGATATGTCTCGCCCGTCCCTTGCATCGCATTAATTTGCACATTGATCTACTGCAGCAGGAATAAAAATAAAATATAATCTTTAACTGTGTTAACAATTTCCTTGGAAAAAAATGATGTGATCGTTCATGCGTGACTAAGGGGTCAGGGCCACTGTCTGGGCATGGAATCGATATGCACTCCCCAAGACGCAACTGCATGTCATATATCCAGTGCCTAGGACTACTGGTATTGGCTGTTCAAACTGCTTGCTAAAAACGTAAAGTGATCGTTCATGCGTGACTAAGTGGCTAGGGCCACCATCCGGGCATGGAATTGGTATGTACTCCCCAAGACGCAACTGCATATCAAATATCAAGTGCCTAGGACTACTGGTATAGGCTGTACAAACTGCTTGCTAAAAACTTGATGTGATCGTTCATGCGTGACTAAGGGGCCAGGGCCATAATCTAAGTAGGGATTTGAGTTGTACCCATAATAATGCAACTGCACATCAAATATTATGGACCTACAACTAACATAAGCTTGTTATTTCACAATAGTTTGCAATTGTTGAAACGCTATCCCTAAGTCTCGCTTCTGCGACTTTTTCGTCGCGGGCGAGACAAAAATGAAGACACATATATAGATGAACAACATGGACACAATAAAAACCATGGGTGAGATCAAGTGTACCAGTATAGTAAGCATCTCCTGCTTCTTATAAGACACCCGGCGTGTTGAACATGTCAACTCCGGTAGTAAAGTCAAATCCGATAGAAGAAAAACAAACGGGAAAGATCTGTTGTCATCTGGGAAAAAGATATCCCAAAGCGGATCCACAAGATCGTGATGTCGACCGTAAAACTTCTGTAGTGATGACTTTAAGTTTTTGGTAACGTAATGTTAGGTTACCATCAATGGATCATATGCGTGCCTTAGATAAATTAATATGTACTCATTTAAGAAAGTTATCAGTCTTGTTAGTTCCTTTTTTTTTATTTGAAGAACCTGGAATCAATTGAAAGATCTTACCAATGCAAAAAATAACACTTTGAAACACGTACATCGCAGAAGATATATTATACAAGATAAAGTTTTGTTTTTAAAAATGTAGGCATAATGACAATCACAGGAAAAATATTTTGTTTCTGAAAAATGTCCAATCAAAGGAAATAGTCATGTTATATTTGAAAGCGATATCAATAAAACAACACAAGAATTTTCCAGAACGCAAAATAAAATGAAATGAAACAAGGAAGAACATATATAGTAACACGTGATCAAGTAGAATATCCCAACGAAAAACGAAAACTGAGAACTGCCTTTCGATTTACCTTGATTGATTACGTCGTCAATTTTGACACCCGTCTCGTGTGCCATGAATCCTATGACGGAGAAAATTACAAGGCCAGCAAACACACTGGTACCACAATTCATGAACGGAACTATCATAGCATCCCTGAAAGAAAAAATGAAGTTTAGTGTTATATACCTCAAGATACAGAGACAATCATACACCCACATATAACCCTCTTTTTAATTTTCTTTGGTCACATTATCGAGGAGTAAAGTCATTCTGGGAATAGATTCCACTGGACAAAGATGATTTCATATAATTATTTTACAGTTTCGCGACGCACCAAACGAATTTTCGAAAGTAATTGCTGATGTCTATATAATAATATATAATAATTTTTTTTTTAGTTGAATAGTAACCTATATTTGGCCACATTTTCAGTATCTTTTTATATAAACCCCATATTTTAGCGGAACATTATAGGAGAATGAACGGCAAAATTGAGAATATTGTTAGAATTCACATCGAACGCTTTTCTAGAACTAGAAACCCACCGAAACTTAAAATAGACAGAATTTCAGATGCACAGTAAGTCTTTAACAAAGAGAAACCTATGGAAGTAAACTGTAAACATTTTCGTCCATACATCATATCATCACGAGATACATAGCTTTAAAGATCTTTAAACAAAACAACAATACAACAATATTGTGATACTTAGTAGTCTGCATTAATCATCCATGTGGTCAGCTACAATGATCAGAAGCTCGTATGGTACGTTGTCTTCATTAAACATCATACAACAAATCTCTTCTTAACAAAAATTGAAATCGATAAGTGTTGTGTCCCATTTCAAGATTTGGTCTAGGAGAACGAGGGGTCGTTTTGCTAATGTGTTATATTTTCAAGCTTTTGGGGCTGTCCCCGGTTTTTTTTTCTGGTTTTCTCTTTTATGTCGTGTCACTTGGCATTGATAAGAAGTGAGAACAGAACGGCCACTCTAAAACGAATAATGCAAGGACAATGACAATTTACTACCCATTTACGCTTCTTTTGTTCCTACAATATTCTATTGCCTTTGTGTGACATTTAGGCAGAGTTTTTCTGAGTAAAAGGAGGCAGAGTATACCCATATTCAAACTTCTGGGCGTCTCATGCTTTATGGATAAGTATGCCGTGCGTTGTAGATCGCAAGTCTGACATTAGTGTGAATGCGACCAACACCAGAACGTGCGCCAACGTTTTTACAAAAAATCTTGAACTTTGGCTAGAACGTTGTAGTATGACAGCTTGAGTCTTTAAATTATTTTTCTGGTGAGCGATACAGACTCAGTCTCTTGCCCTCTAGTATTATAATTGCCCAGAAACTCGTAATGGCGACCATAGAACTGAAAGAAGTATCAATTTCAATTGTGAATAAAAGGATATGGAGTAAATGCACATGAGACAAAGTCTCTACAAATACATGGTAAAAAACAAGCAAAGGAACAACGCTTTTATTGTTGTTCTTCATCTTGGAGTCACCATGAGGGTCTCAAGTCTTCTTCCTCGTGGTCCTTCTCGTCTTTGAAGGATGATTCATCATATTGTTTCAGTTGAGATACAAGAACACCGTATAGAGGAGCCAGAAGGATTGTTGTAATTCTCAGCAATCAAGTTACTATACTTCAACATACTGTCTTGACAGTTGAGTTAACTGACGAAATATGGGCAGAAGGATAAACATAATTAATCAATTGGTTTTACATCAATGTACTCTGCCGTCAGTTAAGTTAACTGGCAAAATAAGAAGTAATTTCCTGCTTACCTGTAACAGTTATTATTGAATTTATTGTAACTAGCTAATGTAATGAGTCCTCCCCATGCCATACCCACGGAGTAAAATATTTGTACAGCAGCATCTCCCCACACCTACAATAGAAAGATAAGTCAATTTATTGCAACTAGCCAATGTAATGACCCCCCACCATGCTATACCCACGAAGTAAAATATTTGTACAGCAGCATCTCCCCACACCTACAATAGAAAGATAAGTCAATGTAACTAGCCAATGTAATGACCCCCCACCATGCCATACCGACGGAGTAAAATATTTGTACAGCAGCATCTCCCCACACCTACAATAGAAAGATAAGTCAATTTATTGTAACTAGCCAATGTAATGACCCCCCACCATGCCATTCCCACGGAGTAAAATATTTGTACTGCAGCATCTCCCCACACCTACAATAGAAAGATAAGTCAATTTATTGTAACTAGCCAATGTAATGACCCCCACCATGCCATACCCAGGGCTGCCAAGTTTTGGGAAGCAAAATGCGTGAGATTTCCAAAAATTAATAAAGATCAAAGGGAAAATAAAAAAAGATCAAAGGAATTAGCCGAAATTAAAGATGAAAATGCGTGAGACTTGGCAGTACTGCATACCCACGGAGTAAAATATTTGTACAGCAGCATCTCCCCACACCTACAATAGAAAGATAAGTCATATTGTAACTAGCCAATGTAATGACCCCCCACCATGCCATACCCACGGAGTAAAATATTTGTACAGAAGCATCTCCCCACACCTACAAAAGAAAGATAAGTCAATTTATTGTAACTAGCCAATGTAATGACCCCCNCCCCCCACCATGCCATACCCACGGAGTAAAATATTTGTACTGCAGCATCTCCCCACACATACAATAGAAAGATAAGTCAATTTATTGTAAGCAGCCTCCATAGCAGCATCACTCCACATCTAAAATTAAAAAGTTTCATTAGTTAATGAAATGAATATAAACAGTATATTTCCAATGCCAATAAATAAAAATACATTTTTTTAGTACTTTAGGCTTTACTTATAATAAAAGGCTATTATTTGAATTTTCTTATATCGAGTGGTGCCCAAATGAAACTGGAGACAATGCGTATAGATAATCAAATCTGCATATATGGGATATGGAAAGGATGCGTACAACTGTAGACTTGCCACATAGTTCAAGTCTGAATATGTTTCTTATATGTTAAAATCGTTTAGCCGAAAAAAAAACAACTTGTGCCTTTGCCATGTTTATCCCTATGAGATTCGATAAGTACAATTATTTTTTATTGGGAACTCTAGTTTTCCACTCGAAATGTCGGTAATGAGCGCCTTGTATTATTTTGGTTTATTCAGTGGAACTAACATAATACGATTATGAGGTCATTATAAACTGTTTCAGCTGTTACACACAAACATTCTATGAAATACATTGTATCAAATATGAATGTATATATGTAATAATTATATTTGACACGCCACCTGTTCTGAAAAACATAACACCTCAGCTTTCGTTTTATCATATTGATTTTTATTGGATTACTGAAATAGCATATCAAAAAACAATGAAAACGTAAGCATGCAACAACATTGGGCCAGTATCAATCGGTCTGTACGTTTATCTTTGTCAAACTTATACTAAACACCCTGTCGAACCTCTGTTATAGATGTTCTGTAGATCTTTCAATTTATGGGCTATGCAAAACATGTTATACCATGGTCTTTGCTGCATTTGTATAAAATGATATGTCGAAACTTTATTCTAGAGGCCTTGAAGAACTGATTATATAAATACTAGAGGCTCTGTCCAATATTATTACTGCATGCCTCCAATAGTCTTGAAGCTAACCACTGTAAAACCTAAATATCCTCAACTTGGGGGACTCTATACGAGACCTTTCTAAGGGAATCGGAAAATTTTCACCCCTATTGCAGAATTCCATTGTTGAATGTAGCTGAACAAATTTACCAACTCTTATAAACTATTCATACAGTACAACATGTTCCTGCAAATGTTTTTGATTTTATCTGCCCTGAAGAGACATAAGTTGTCGAAATGCGCATATGCAGAAACTAAATTCACAATAACTTCAGTATTTTGTTATTTATTACCACTGGACTGATGCCTCTGCCGGGTGGACTGTTAGTCCCCGAGGGTATTCACCAATCCAGTAGCCAGTACTTCGGTCCTGGCCCGAAAACCGATTTCCTTTGAAAACTTTCAATATCTAAACTTAAGAAAATTTTGTTGAAAACTAAGGAGTATCTCCCTCTTGCATAGCTCTGTCCTTAGCTGATTTTGTCTTTTGTATTCAGATCCTATTGGTAATTTGTTCTCTATCAGGTATTACACATATTGTTTTTGATTTTATCTGCAATGAAGAGAAATAAGTTGTCGAAATTCACATATGCAGAAATTGAATTCACAGTAACTTCGGTATTTCATTACCTATCACCAATGAGCCGATGTCTCTGCTGATGGACTGTTCTTTCCGAGGGTATTCACCAACCCAGTAGCCAGTACTTCTGTGCTGGCCATAAGTTGTCGAAATGCGCATATGCAGAAACTGAATTCACAATAACTTCGGTATTTTGTTATTTATTACCACCGGGCCAATGCCTCTGCTGGTGAACTGTTAGTCCCCGAGGGTATTCATCAACCCAGTAGCCAGTACTTCGGTGCTGGCCCGAAAACCGATTTCATTTGAAAATTTTCAATATCTAAACTTAAGAAAATTTTGTCCAAAACTCTGTCCTTAACTGATTTTGGCTTTACTATTAAGATCCTATTGTTAATTATTTCTCTATTAGGTTTTACACATATTTCGGTGTATGGATTTCCAAATGTTTTTGATTTTATCTGCACTGACAGTGGCGGATCCACACTTTCTGCTAAGAGGGGGCCCGACCAATAATTTTTTCATAAGAGGGGGTCCGGAACCCAATTTTCCGAAAAAAACTCCAGGAATTTTAAATATTTTCCAACCTAAAGGGGGGGCGGGCCACCTAGCCCCCCCCCTAAATCCGCCACTGACTAAAGAGACATAAGTTGTCGAAATGCGCATATGCAGAAACTAAATTCACAGTAACAGTAACTTCGGTATTTTGTTATTTATACCTTCACCATACAATGTAATCAAAGTGCTGATTAGAATAAATGGAACAATTCGACTCTATGTTTCTTTCAAACAATATTTACAAATTATGTGTGTCAAACAGAATCCAGTACTATCCCAAACAATTTTTGATTTACCTAGAACTAATCTTTACTGCAGGAAACAATTTATGAAATATATTATGTGTTAAATAATTCATATACAGAAGATTATTAAATGCGTTTTAATATATAGCCAGTGTTAAACTACTTGCCATATTTTGCCAGACTAAGACACTCATATAATTTAAAAGATACATAAACGGTGCCGGATCTAGACTTCCTGCTAAGGTTGGGGAGGGGGGGGGGTGCGGGCGACCCATAATTTTTCAAAAAGGGGGCCCAGAACCAAATTGTCCAAAAAAAAACCCATAGGAATTTTAATTTTTTTTCAACCTAAAAGGGGGGGGCGCCCCCTCCCCTCAAATCTGTCAATGAAAAATGAGCACCAACTTAGGACTAGTGTTACCGAAGCTCTAAGGTTGCAGATATTTTTAAAAATAAAATACAAAATCAAGACAACATTAACTCATAAAAAGACACAAAAGAAACAAATTAAACAAAATATTGAATCTGGTTCTATTGTTTTTCCATGACTTTAATTGTTAGATGAAATAACAAATATATAATATCAAATAATATAAAATACCAAAAATATAGCATCTGACTTTTATAGTATTAGAACATAGAATAGATATCTATAGTTATTGAATATTTTTTGCGTGAAAATACCCCTCTGGCTTTACACCCATCTAAGCTGCATGCCTAGACTTTCTCTACAAAGATCAAACATATATCTCATCCAGTGTAGAACCACAAAATGTTGCACTTTATAAACCACAAAATATTGCACTTTAGAACCACAAAATGTGTTGCACTTTAACGGATGGTTGATAACATTGGCAAAAAAGCTGTCTTTCAGAGCAACCAAAAATTTGGATTTGCGAGGCATTCAAAATACTCATCTAGAGAATTGGACAGGTTCCAGTGTCTTGAAATTTTCCCATAAAGCAATGACCTATCCTTCACCCACTTTATGTATATTTTAAAAAATAAACAAAAATCAAACAAACAAACAAAAATTAAACAAACTAGAAAAAAAACTAAATAAAAAACTAAAGCAATGTCTTTTATTTAAAGAAAAGAAGTTTAAATCAGTAGGTAGTGTGGTATCATTTTCTTATCATTATAATAAGAAAAGTATTCTAATTTTTCTATCTTTAAAAATCATTCAAATTAATCAAAAAAGAAAAAAAAGGAAAAAAATATAAACAAATACTTAAAGTTGTCTTTTATTAGTTGAACAGAAGTTTAAGTCTTCAGGTAATTGCTTTTGATAAAAAAAAACTGTCTTTACTTTTCAATCTCTACTATAATTTCTAAATTACTAACTGCACAAGGGACCTTATTGATACCCCAGTCCACGATCTATTTATAGAATAGCAAACGGAAGTAAACAACTGATGTTAAAATACACATTGCTCTGTTTAATTTAAGTAGAAAATCAAAATCATTCTGCCAGATTTAATCAATTCATTTGTGATGTTTTATAATTAAGGTGTATATAAATTTATTCAGCTTTTCTGCCAACACGTGTCGAAAGGAAGCAATCAACCATGTTAATTAAATGACCGATAATTGACCACTTGTTTATAAAATCAATAACAGACTGTCACACATATTCAGTTTTAACAATCAAGTTATAACAATATTGTCCAGTATCCACCTGTTGATAATGTCGACAAATAAATTACTCCGCAAAACCGGAAATGAATTTAGCCTTGGATCCTGGCCCAAGCTGGCTACCGCTGGTGCAGCCACAGCAAACGGGCCAGGATACCAGGCTAAAATGAATTAAGAACTATATTCCAGCGTATGTTATATAAAAGGTAGCGAGTAGGCAAGAACTTCCGGTGATCCGGGTTTGGTAGTTCGATTTTCCAAATCGTTTCAAAAACAGGTTCCCCTCATGCTGTGACTCTGAAAAGTCAAGAAGACAGGTTCCCCTTATACCCCTACCGGTTCTCCTCATGTCGTCACGCAGAAAACTCAAGACAGGCTTCCATTATACTTTAAGCAATGTCAAGACAGGTTCCCCTTGTACCCTCACTCTACAATATCAAGACAGGTTCCCCTTGTACCCTCACTCTACAATGTCAAGACAGGTTTCTCTTAAATCCTCACAATCTACATTGTAAAAACAGGTTAAGATGACACAAAAATCAATATGAGAATGATTTATGCCAATTTTATAAGCTGCTTAGTTTCACTGGTCATAAACGGTTGATATTGACTAAAATTATCGCATATAAACAGAAATTTCCATTTTATCAATGTTTCATTTGAAAATCTACAGATTACAGAATATTAAGGTGACGATTGAATTCCCTCATTAATTTCACCGCCTCAACAGTGAATATGGAAAGTCAAACAAATACTGTAAAAACGACAGTAACAAAAATCAACGAAACACAAAATCTCAAGAACAAGACAACATCTATCATCAAGAATAGATAACCCCATTTTAGGGAACAGTCATTATTTATTAGCTGAGGGGGTTGGAGCAAATTTCGCCAAAATTCAATATCAA
>MJUU01042061.1:1136-15841 GCA_002080025.1 Modiolus philippinarum | reverse complement strand
GACGGACGGACGGACGGGTCAAAAACATTATACCCTCCGCAACTTCGTTGCGTGGGGTATAATTAAAATATTTGGAAGACCATAAACAATAAATTTGTAAAATCGGAAAGAACACAAAAAACCAAAATGATCTTAGTAGAAAGCTAAAAACAGCTAAGGACAGAGCTTTGCAAGAGAGATATTCCTTCAGATATAATTTGCAAGTTTCAAGATTAAATCGGCCTTCGGGTCAGCTGCGAAGTACTGCCTACTAGGTTGGCGAATACCATAGGGGACTAACAGTCCACCAGCAGAGGCTTCATTCCGGTGGTATTAAATTACAGAAGTTAGTGTAAATTAAGATTCTGCATATGGCTATTTCTACAACTTATGTCTCCTCATTGCAGATCAAATAAAAAACTAACCTAAAATTTGTAAAATATGAAAAAAAGGTAAACAGAAGCATACATAGCGACATGCGTGTATCATTATCCATTTTACAGACGCAACTCTGAAAAATATGGCCGTGTTCATATGAACTCCTTAAGAATTGAGATCGGCCGCTCTGACGAGTAAAGCGTAAGAATTGAGATCGGCCGGTTCGACGAGTAAAGCGTAAGAATTTGGATCGGCCGGTTCGACGGGTAAAGCGTATCCTGATAGGCATGCATCACCAGTTATGTGTGAAAGTTAATATTGCAGCCATGAACAAGTAAAGTCCGATAGTTCCATGAACAAGTAAACTCCGTTAGTTATGATGTACAAGTAAAGTCCGATAGTTCCATGAACAAGTGAAGTCCGATAGTTCTGATGAACAAGTAAAGTCCGATAGTTCCATGAACAAGTAAAGTCCGATAGTTCCATGAACAAGTAAAGTCCGATAGTTCTGATGAACAAGTAAAGTCCGATAGTTCCACGAACAAGTCAAGTCCGATAGTTTTGATGAGCAAGTAAAACCCGATAGTTCCATGAACAAGTAAAGTGAAATAGTTCTGATGAATTCGTAGTGCTATTTCTATTCTAATGAAACACGTCAGTCGAAAGTTGCAATACTAATGCATTATACTGGTTGACCAACTATTTGTGGCGATCAAGTAATTTACGGAACGCTATTCTAAAGTACTCGCTCTCATATCCCTGATAGAGCCATCTTTTAGTGAATGTGTTTATCTGTTAGTGAGGTCTTCGTATTTGGAGGAAGGTAGGAATGGAAAATTGATAGTAGGTATTTTGAAATCATCACGTTTGTCATAAATTTTATATTTTACGAAAGGATATGCAGTAAATGAACATGAGACCATAACACATATGTTCACTCAAACTGCAATAATTTATAAATTTTATTTATAAATTAATATTTATTCGTCCATATTTCAGTCAATAAAATTTGGAGGAAAAGATCTGAATATGAAACCCCCTTTTCAGTTTCTATTATGTCTTTGATTTCCTTGTGACTTGGATATACAAGTTCCAAAACGAATCGACGTGTGGGCTTTTGAGTGACTGGATTTCATCATATCGAGCACACAGGTACTAAGTGTGGCTGTTTCCTTGGCATATTTTCCCAAACAAAAATCCCCCTGAAAACTATTAAAAGGGACTTTTTTACCGCCATCTTTCTGCTAACTTTAAAATATTTCTGAAAAGTATGAGATTAAAGATTCGTCGCCAAACAAAATACTCAAAACGCCTTCAAGAAAGGACATTGCACATGAACGCATAATGAAAGATTGGACGTTAATTTGTATGCTTTAGATTATGGGTGAATTCACCTTTAGGAAATATACATACTTCGAATGTGGCTAATTTTTCCCATTTTGGAACAAGATACCATCGTAATCCATCCATAGCACCAGGTAAAGTAACTCCTCTGATTAATAATATAACTAAAACAATGTATGGAAATGTTGCTGTCACATAAACCACCTGAAATGTAGTAAAATAGAGATATATTAATTGCTTGACTGGTACATCGGTAATTCTGAGTCGTGACTTGCTTGTCACAATTGTCTGAACAACAGTTACAAGGTTTGGTTCTAATAGACCCATCAAGGACTGAAGTTTTGTTATAAAGACATATGTTTGTAATTTTAATGACAAATGCTTATGAATGTGTTAGGTTCATCAATTAACGAGGTTGTTTGTTATTTTGGAACTTTCTGTCTCTTTTCTACAGCAGATGAGAAAAGACAAGAATTAAGGCTTTAAAATCGGTAACAGGCCAATATAAAGTTCAAAGTTCAAAGTTCTTTATTAACCAATCAAGGGCCCTCAATGGGACATATGACAATACAAACATACATGATTAAATAATAACAAATCATACACAAAAACAAAAATATCATTAAACATACTGATCATATATTATAAATAATGATGTTTTATATATATTCATTTTATTTCAATGTCATGCCAGGGCGCACCGAGACCATGTACACGGTATGACTATTGTAAAATTATTTCATATAAATACATAAGTTTTCTTTAACTATTATTATTATTTTATTTTATTTTTTGTATATATATACATATTAATCCATTCATTGATCACACATTAACCTTCCCGTGTCTAATGCACTAAACCAAGTTTTAGGTCAGTTTAATACAACAGTCACCAGGGGACGTTGCCAAAAAGGTTATGATAGATCTAATTTATAGGAAATTCTGGTTCTATAATAAAGTTCTATAAATCTAATTCACTCATTTATTTAGTTTTTTTTCTCTTACGATCACACATAAACCTACCCGTGTCTGATGCACTAAACCGAGTTTTTTAAGTCGGTTTAATACAAAAGTCACCAGGGGACGTTGCCAAAAAAGGTTATGATAGATCAAATTCATTAGAAATTCTGGTTCTATAATGTAGTTCTATAAGCCTGACTCATTTATCAATTAACCTACCCATGTCTGGTGCACAAAACCAAGGTTATGATCAGTTAAATGCAGAAGACATCAGGGGACATTGCCTAGTAAGGTGTATTGACAAGGTCGGCATTAGAATTGAATTAAATAAAATTGAATGGTAATATAAAATTAAGTTTATAATTTAACTATATAGTTACATATTTAAATAAATATGTTTTACTTTGTTATGCTGTGAGTGTCCCTGTATAACTTATATCAGCTAAAATAAAAAGAGTAAAAATTAAATAAAAGATATCAATCGTTTTTCACTACATCAAATCAATACAATACTTTCATAATCTTGAAATACGATTTCAGTTTCTACAGCCACCAAACACAAAATCTTTACATTTTGACCAGAAATCCCCCCTAATATTAAATTCTTATCGGTTTTTATTAACAGTGTAAAAGTGAAACGTACAATAAATGTATACTTTTTCTCACCTTTCCTGACGATTTGACACCTTTACACAAACATAGGAAAACCAGTATCCAGGCTGTTATTAGACACAAAAACAACTGCCATCTAAGACCACCCATATCATCTATTCCATCTGTGATTTTTAATACATGGTTTCTGAAATATTAAAACAATTGCGGATTATCACTTATTTGAACGAATCCAATCGTTTCAGCCCTAACACTTAGTTTCTTCATGTTTGTGACTTTTAGCGTATAACAGAACAAGAAACTGTGTTTATAACAACTATGAACAAATGAAAAACAAAATACTGAAGTACATTTTATAACTGTAAATATAGTTTCTGAATATTACAGTTTCGACATTTTATGTCTCTTCAGTACAGATCCAGTCAAAATATTTTGAAGACCACAAAGCGAAACAGTTGTAACATCAGATTGAGAACATATAACCAATATGATCTTAATAGAAAGCTAAATTAGTTAAAGACAGGAGATACTACTTAGTTTTAGAAATCCCCATCCGTAGAAATCAAGTGTACAATGACTTGGTATAGTATGGATTGATGAATCTGCTGATAGACCGTTAGTCCCCAAGAGTATTCACCAACTTAGTAGTCAGTGCTTTGGTGCTGCCGCGAAAGCCGATTTCAATTGAAAATTTGCATTATTAATTTTTCATTAAAACCTAGGAGCATCTCCCTTAAGCTAAGATCTGCTCTTAGCTATTTTAGCTTGCTGTTTAGGTCCTATTGGTTATTAGTTCTCTATCAACAGGTATATATCTTTGAAATTGTTTTGATTGGATCTGTACTTACGAGACAAAGGTTGTCGAAATGGCCATCTACAGAAGCGAAATTTACAGACATTATTTGAAAACGGTTAAAAACATAGTGCTCTATATGGTTCCTTTTCGATTCCTTTAAGAAATAATTGTGAAAAATATTAATTGTTTTTCTGTACCATACATTTTATATCTGCTGTGAATGTATTAGCATATGTTTCTAAAATCTCTATGTTCTGTAGTGTTGACCAACCATCGCAAAGTCCATTCTACATTGTAAAAAGCTTAAAGATAATAACAAATTATTCAATGAAGGACTGATATGATAAGTTTCCGAATCCATTCTATACATTGACATATTCACATGAACTTCTCAGTGAAAGGCGAGATCAGATGCATTGAACTTGGGCTCAAATATTAATAACTAAAACATCGAGAACAAAAACATAAATTGATTGATTGATTAGTTAGAGTTTAACGTCCAATGAGCAATATTTCAGCTATATCAGGACGAGAACAAGTTAATCAATTCAAAAAATTGAAAGTATGAGAAGAAAGAAATAAAGGTGGAAGGGACAACCTGGGCAACGACTTTTGACTGCCACTGGAAAATTGGAGAAATGGGCAGGGGCAGGAAATTTAGCCTTCCATACGACACCCAGTGCGTCTGCTCTCTTTAGAGAAATATAGAAGGGGTCTTTATACTGCATGGAGCGTGGCGTTTCTCCACACAGTTTGGCTACAATGGTTCGCGGTCAGGCTTTCCGTATTATGACCTGACTATCCCGCATAGACAGGGCATTCCCCTATCCACCACCTGGGGACGCGCCCGGCAGCTCTGTAGCCGAAGCCCCTGAAAACCGATTCAGGTGCCGGGACAAAAACATAAAGCTTTCAATTCTGATTCTGACATTGGTAAAGTCTCATTCGTCATCCAGTGTCATAATTTACAACAGTCACTACAGACAAATAAGGTATCATCTCAACAACTAACTAAAAAAGTATTATTAGACAATGGAGCAAGACAATAAAATACATATCTTAACTGACCTATAGTTTAATTAAATACGGACATTTCAAATAATTTAAGGGGAGATAAAAAAAGCAAAAAAATGTCAATGTTTTCTCAGAATATAATGTTGACAAATGTAATCCCATTATTTTACGAAAAGGCAATTTGTAACTCTGTGGAGGTTTTCGAAAATCAATTTTCAAATGGTATATTTTTAGGCTTTACTCAGAAACGAACGCCATGACCAATAGTGTAATTGTCAATTTGTAAGAAGTATAAGAAAAAACTTCAAGTGTATAAAAATAATGCACTTAGTTTTCAACATTGTTTCAAATCTGAATTTGGAAACAAACGTTACACGTGACCTAGACAAGACCTGTTGATGTCAGAATGACAGATTTACACAATAAAAATATATACAACACACATATGACAGCTTCACAGTGCAAACACATGCATATGGCCCTCAGGCCTGTCTGTACATTGTGTCTCGCGAGTGCTGAAACATTTGGATGATGATGACACCAAAATATGTTATTTGGATGGCACAGAAAATTTAAATGGTTTAAAAGAGCATAAAAATGAATTTTACCCAAATTTTATATTTAAAAAGCCCAAGTTACCAAAAAATCGTCTTAAAGTAGCGCAAAAATCTACATAACCCAAAAAACAATTTTTAAAAATTTAAATAAAAACTTGAAACATGTTTATGCCAGGTGCTACATATCAACTGATACAGATGAGAAGAATATACTCTATCTTATCAAAGAAATTTTCAAGTAATTTTTGAAACATTGACTAATTTTTTGTTGCCTGATAGGAATGCACATGAAAACTTTTTCCATATTTATTATACTAAAACCCGATATTTCAAGATAAAACACAAAACAAATCAATACTAAACAGTTTCTTGTTATATTGTCAATTATAGACCCGGGGTAACCCAAAAATTTCCCACACATTCTTTAAATGTGCAGTATGAAACACATATGCAATAATAATATTTCTAAAAAAAAGTTTTGAAAACTTTCTCCGTAAGATTTTTGTTTTATAGTTCACAGAAACACCCCTATGATCTTAGGAGTCTTAAAAAGACTATAAATTGTCAAACTTCTTCATAGAAACTTTTAGACCTGAATATGAGAGAATAATGGTCATAAGCAAGCATTACGTGTTGATTGACAGTAAAAAAAGAAAAAATGAGTTGTCTAATGCCAAAACATTGCTGAAAACACAGTTTTATTCAATTTCTTCTAGATGAAAATCACCGTACCGTTTTTTCACAATGTTAGGAAAACTGCCATTCTTTTCCAAAAATCTGATTTCATGATAACATGAATATTTTATGTATGTTCATGTTAAATATTTTTTTTTTTCATACCAATCAAAACAAGTAATTTGTGCAGAAAAAAAGGAGTTATCTTCCCCTACCCTTGGTCTACTACCTTAAACAAATAACGAGGATTCCAAACCTGACAAGGACATATTTTAGCCACCGATCTTGTTTCAATTGGAATAGAAATTAAACATTGCCAATTTTTGCAGTTCCAATTTTGCAAACTAATGAAAATAATATTTTCAACCTAATTACTAATCAAACATATCAAAAGCAATATAGGTAACCGGGTTTGATTCCGAGGAAAACATGATTTAAAAAAATCTCCTTTCGCAGAGTTCCTTTCCTCGAAAACAATTGCCATTCGTTTGGGACGTAACACATATCAACGTAATATTCCCGGAAAACAGTGTACACTTTACAACTTGCTATCAATTGGATATGTTCTTAACTTCCTTTTTTTTTTGCAAAACATGATCGGTGACTTTTTATTTTGTTGTAAGTTCTTTTTAAATTCTCAACATATCAAAAATATATATCTTTGAATGTGTTGTCAACAGACTGATTAATTTAAAGAAGGAAAATTCAATATTTCAATCTATTGATAGCATATAATAGTAAAAACATACTCCCAGAATTCTTCGCTTGGTGTGTGCTGTTTTTCTGTAATACTATTGGCCATTGTGGTTGTGTTTGTTACGTTCCTTCCATCTTGTAAGTAACATTGTTCGGTATTCCAATCGTTTTCACATGTGCTCCATGGTAATATTGCTCTAATAGACATCACTAAGAAATAGATTGCCCATGCGATTATAACATTGTAGTAGAGGCAAACCATACCGGATACTATAGCCATTCCAATACCAACCCCTGTAAAACAAAAAAAACTCATATATAGCTTTTCAATAACAACCCCTGTGAAACAAAAACTCTCATGTCATATAGCTATTCCAATACCAAGCCCTGTAAAACAAAAACACTCATGTCATATAGCTATTCCAATTCCAACCCCTGTAAAACCAAACACTCATGTCATATAGCCATTCCAATACCAACCCCTGCATGTAAAACAAAAACACTCATGTCATATAGCTATTCCAATTCCAACCCCTGTAAAACAAAAACACTCATGTCATATAGCTATTCCAATTCCAACCCCTGTAAAACAAAAACACTCATGTCATATAGCTATTCCAATACCAAGCCCTGTAAAACAAAAACACTCATGTCATATAGCTATTCCAATTCAAATCCCTGTAAAACAAAACACTCATTTCATATTGCCATTCCAATACCAACCCCTGTAAAACAAAAACACTCATATCATATAGCTTTTCAATTCCAACCCCTGTAAAACAAAAACACTCATTTCATATAGCTATTTCAATACCAAGCCCTGTAAAACAAAAACACTCATGTCATATAGCTATTCCAATTCCAACCCCTGTAAAACAAAACACTCATTTCATATTGCCATTCCAATACCAACCCCTGTAAAACAAAAACACTCATTTCATATAGCTTTTCAATACCAACCCCTGTAAAACAAAAACACTCATGTCATATAGCTTTTCAATACCAAGCCCTGTAAAACCAAACACTCATGTCATATAGCATGTCCAATACCAACCCCAGTAAAACAAAAACACTCATNTCATATTGCCATTCCAATACCAACCCCTGTGAAACAAACAGTATTTCTAGACTTTGGTAAGGGATAACAGAAACATTGGCAGTTTAAACTCCGAAATATCTCTGGGTCAGATTGTTACGGCAACTGAATTTGGAAACAAAAGATGCTTTGTTCTGGGTCGTTTTAACCTGGATATGGGATGTTGTCTCCTTGACATTTACCCCATTTCCTTTCTTTTTCATATGTGACTAGACAAGACCTATTGATATCAGAATGACAGGCTACCACAATAAAAATATATACACCATACATATAACAACTTCACAGTGCAAAAAATTATGCAGATAGTTCTGTCTGCAAATTGTCTCTCGAGTGCTGAAACATTTGGATGATAATAACAGAAAAATGTTTATTTAAGGCCATCTTCGCAAGCCAAGGGTTACGATCCGCTTCTAGAGGAGGGGATCGTAACCCTTGGCTTGCGAAGATGATATAAGGCCGGCGCAGATAAAAAATCTTAGACGGCATATGGCTTAAAAGAACACCTCCAAATTAATAATTTAAAAGGCCCAAGTTAACACAAATTAACGCAAGAATCTTAATAACCCCCACAAACAATTTGTCTATAGAGCTAAAGTTACACCAAAATTAATTATCTAAGGACTTGATTAATGTCAAAATCAGTTATCAAGAGCGTTTAAGTGACGTCAAAATTATCTAAAGGGCTAAAGTGACGCAAAATCAACCATTTAAAGGGCTTAAGTGAATCCATTATCAATCATATATAAAGACACCACTGATAGGATAAAAGTGACGTCAAATTAATTATGTACAGGACTAAAGTGACGTCAAATCAATTATCTAAAGGGCTAAGTTTCAGCGAAAGAAATAAAATATCTAAAGGGCTAAATTTACACCAAAATTAAATATATAAAGCGCAAAAAGTAATTCAAAAAATCTAAAAAAATAAAAAAGCGCTAAAAGTAATTTTAAAAAATCTAAAAAGTAATAAAAAGTGCGCTTAAAGTAATTTAAAAAAATCTAAAAGTAAAAAAAAATCTAAAGCGTAAAAAAAAATCTAAAAGGAAGATACAATCTACACACTCTTTCAAAAACTTTGACAATTATGTAGCTTACGAATGCACTCTACCATCAAGCATAAAAGGAAATTGGGAGGAGCTTTCAGAGCACGTGATGAATATAAATTCCCACGCATGCAATAAGAAAAAAAGATAAATTGACCATTAGATACAAAATATCTGACTAGCTCTAATCGTAAAAAATTGCTGATTCATTACTAAAGAGCGAAAAATAAAACTATCCGTTTATTTTGCAAAAGTGACATAAATAATTCAAACCTGTTAAACCCATAATTTTTTTTTAAATGTTTGTTCCAAGTCGGGACTATTGCGATTGACATTTTTTTCGGAGGTTTTGCGGCTGCTTTGTCTTTTTGTCCTTTGACAATTCGGTAATTTTGTTATTACCCCCATTTACACAAAAAAACTATCTTGACGGATAGAGTGTGATTAGGATTGGAAAAAGTCGAGTAGTAATATTTACAAAATATAATGGCTGGATCATTATAGTCAGATGTTTGCGTTATATTTAGCTGAAAGCCAATATTTTCTCATGTTTTGTTGACAGAAGCTGGATGAAGCAATGCTAACAAACACGTGATGAATGATTTGTTTACTTGAATAATATTTTGTAACTTCTGTGCCACATCAACAAATACAATATATCGGTTAAGAGATAACAACAAACGTCAAGTTGAATGGGGAGGGGGTTGATCACATTTTCCCAGACTACTACAATTTGCATGCTGATATATCATACTCAGAAACAAATTGGAATGTATTATGGCCTTCATAAACAGAATGTAGCACGAAAATTCACAGAACAAAAAGTCACATCATTGTAAAAACTCCACATCTATCTGTAGTAAACCTTTAAAAAGCACAAACCAAAAACAAAATAAAACAAAAAAAATCTAAATGGCACTAGGGTGCACAAGCCGAGTTGCAACTTCATATATTATGTGACAAAGTTAATGTGGGCTGTCCAGGACCACAATATTTCTACAATTTTCTATTTACTTTCTTTCCTACCATGCCTACCTTATATTCGAAATTCTAAGAATTCATTAGGTCAAATTTCCTGTCTCAATATATAAATCACAATGACCTCTACTTTGAACTGATTACAATTGCAATCAATACAGGTTTTTAAAAAATCTGGCAGCAATAAAAATACCAGATTTTTTATGCCCCCGCGACGAAAAGTCGGGGAGCATATTGTTTTACCCTTATCCGTCCGTTCGTCCGTTCGTCCGTCCGTCCGTACGAATGAGAGTCTCCAAACAAATTCCAACTACTTCAAAGGATGAGTAGATGTGCACACACATATCTTTTGGAATATTCAAAATGGCCGCGGTTGCCATGGAAATTGAAAAAAGGCGGGAAAATTCAAATGCCTCAAATTTGATGAAACTTTATTAGAAGGATGTCTAGCACCCACGGAATTGATTTTCGGGCTCCGGACTTCCCTTTTATATATTTTGGAAAAAGGGAAGACATATCACTGTGTCCATACTTGTACTGTGTCAACACCTGTATTGTGTCAACACACACTTAAATATGCACTTGCCATATTGATTCAGGGTTCAATGAGCGGGGCATAATTGGTTGCCATGTNAATCATTGTCCGGTTTCTTTCTTTACATGTTACTGGTAAAATACTTGTTTCCTACATATGTAGAAAGCGCAAATGGGTAACTTTGATTTTATTTGATGTGCACGTGTTGTCTTAAAACTATGCATTTGGTAAAATCTTAAAAGGATTATGCGATATTGTTCATATAGATTAGACATACTTTTTTTCTCTGTAGCCTCCGCCACCTTGAAATGACCGATCCTAATTGGGTACACGACAGTGTCAATGAGCGGGGCATAATTGGTTGCCATTCGGCGACAGCTCTAGTTTTAAATCAGATGATAACTATTTGAGATATTATCCAGAACCCAAATATATTTGAAAATTGCTATCTATTTCATTCACTGTGACCTTGAACTTTGATATACTTTCTCCAAAATCTATACAGTTCTTCTCTTTCTTGCACTCAACAATAAATCAAAATTTCAATTGAAATATATGATGTAAATGTTTTGAATAATCTTCAAGAAATCCAATTTCTCATTAACTTTTAATTTATTTTTATACCCCCCCCCGCTTTTGCGGGCGGTATATAGTGATCATGGTGTCTGTTCGTTCGTACGTTCGTTCGTCCTTCCTCCCATTCATTCGTCCTTCCGCCATAGGGTACCTACTCTGTGGCGACAACTTCTCCTAGACCGCTTGATGAAATTCACTGAAACTTCCACAGAATGTTAAGTACATATTGCAATTGTGCACCAGCTATTTGAAAATTTGATTGGACTTTTTTTTTCAACGGGAAGCGGGGTATGATATTAGTGAGCTGTGCTCACATTATCTAGTTATCATTGTAACCTTGAACTTTGACTCTCTTTCTCTAAAAATAGGTTTCTTCTCTTTATGGTATCCAACAATATCTTTGATTTTTTTTGGAGTTGTCTTCAGGAAACAAAGGTTTTCTAAATTTTAAATCAGTTTTTGGTCACTGTGACCTTGACCCTTGACATTTCTCCAAAATCAATAGGGTTCTTCCACTCCTGGCATCCAACAATGTATCCAAGTTTCATTTCAATTAATAAAAACTTTTTGAGTTATCGTCCGGAAACCAAATTTTTATGAAGTTTTCAATCAATATTAAGTCAATGTGACCTTGACCTTTGACCTACCCTCTTCAAGAATTAATATGGTTTCTGTTCCCAACAATATATATTCAAGTTTCATTTAAATTAAATGTAAAGTTTTCAAGTTATCACCAGGAAACCAAATTTTTCTGAAATTTTCAGTTCACTTTCGATCGCTGTGACCTTGATCTTTGGCCTAGCTTCCCCTACATCACCCTTCTGGTATCTAACAATACATCAAAGTTTAATGTTGATTGCGTGAACACTTTTCGAGTTATCGTCTGGAAACCAAGTTTTTATCAACTTGAACTTTAACCTGTACCTTCTCCAAAATCAATAGGGTTCATTTCCTACTGATAATCAATTATATATCCAAGTTTCATGTCAATCAGATGTAAACTTCGCAAACCAAATTTTTTCGAAATTTTCAATCTATTTTCGGTCACTGCGACCTTGACCTTTGACCTACTTCCTTTAAAATCACTAGGATTCCCCCTCTAATGGTACCCAACAATATATCTAAGTTTCATTCCAATTGGATGTAAACATTTTGAGTTATCATCCGGAAACCAATGTTTGACTCCCGCATCATCAAACAAATAGCCAAGTTCAACTTCGCTACAACTTTGCTAGAAACAAAAAGCCAAACCCCCCCAAAAACAAAAAAAAACAACAAAAAAATAAAGGGCTACGCCGAGCGCAGCATGATACGACCGCAGCATGTCGACCAGTGAAATTTGAACAAATGTATTTTAAAGTGAATGTGGACACAGTAATTAGATTGACACAATAAAGAGCTTAACACAGAAATTAGGTGGACACAAACTATGGAAAATGAAAATCAACTTTTTGATCCCTAATAGCTCTGGAACCATTAGAAATATTCCAGTTCTGCTTGCATTCTACTAAAAGCTTGTGTCAAGAGGAATTCAAAGAAACAAACCCCACTAAAATCTGACAAAAAATAAAATTTTACATAATTTGAAAAAAAAAATCCAATTTTGTCGCCTTTGACCCCTTATAGCTCAGAAACCTAAAGAGCTATGATAAATTTGTTGGCTTACAACAAGAATAATCCAAAGAAAAAAATACCATCAAAATCTAATGAAAACTAAAAATTTTAGGTTATCTTCACATATGCAATTTTGGCCCCGTTTGGCCCCTCGTAGCTCGGACAGGAAAGGAGTAATAAAAAATCTGATGGTTGAGCGCCAGTTTAATTTTTCATAAGGAATCCATTGCAAAAAACTGCATCAAAATCGGACTAAAAATAAAAAATTAAATTTTTGAGATTCACCCCTTTCGGGCACCATTTATCTCATGAACAGTACATGCAGCGTGAAATCCGTGTTACATACTGCAGATTTGAAATTTCCTCAGGAGCACACTGAAAGAAACCCCATCAAAAATTTTGTGCCAAGAAACATTGTGTAAAAATTTCATAAGGATTGATCGACTAGAACTTGAGTTATTGACCAAAAACAAAAGTGTCTACGGACGACAACGCCGAAAACGACGACAACGACAACGACAACGACGACAGCACCATACCATTATACGACCTCAAATTTTTTGCGGTCGTATACAAACAAAACAAAACAAAATAAAAACAAAACAAAAAACCAAAAAGAACAAACAAACAAACAAACAAAATAAAAAACGAGATGTGTTTTTTGAAACACTTATGTCCCCGAGTAGAAGTTAAGAAGAAACATATATAATACTTGTAAAAATGAAGAAAATATGCTGAATAATCAAAAAGATCTTTTTACAAAACAAATTCTATAGATATCAATTAACATTTTATCCCAAATGAGTTAAATGTTTCTATATATAAATCAAAACAAAAAATAATTTCATTTTTTTTGTGAAATTTTACCGGTCAATCGTTTGCCAAGGTCAAGGTCACGAGGTCAAATATTCTGGTACCGACTGAAAAGTCTCTTCACAAGGAATACACATGCAAAATATGAAAGCCCAATCACTTACCATTCAAAAGATACACTCAATGTTATAGAGATAGAGATAGAGATAGAGATAATTTTATTGACCTAATCAAAGGACCCATAACGGGCATATACAATCAAAATAACATACACATTCATTCAACATACAACATTTGCCGTTTTCACACTGATCAAAGATGATTGGACACAGAACATACAAAGTTTAATATTAAAACGGGCGGAGAGTCAGTCAACCATATAATCATGATAATGAGAGATAACTCAATGTAAATAGCTAGACTTGAGGACAAAATGCAACTCTGCTTGTTAGCTATAGTTAAATGACATAATGCGATAAATTACATATTGAAAATTAACATATTAATTAGTCTACTGATTGGCATGTGTCTTTCCTTACTTTATATAAAACTTCTAGAAATTCACAGAATCTAGAAATAAATTGTAGATTTTCATTTGACATAAACCAGATTAAAAAATTAATGTCATTCAATTCTTTTAGATTAGGAAATTCCTTACATATACTTTCATAAAATTCTTTCCTAATATCATTATATAAGGAACATTTAAATAAAAAGTGCATTTCATCCTCAATCTAGTCAAGTTGACAAAACTGGCAGATTCTGTCAGAGCGGGGTAAAACAACTGACTTCCCCATGACTATCTGTTATTCTTTCACAACTCCCTCATTCTATTCGCAGACAGTGATTGCTCAATCTAAATTTAGAAAGCATGATACGTTTTTTATGATTTCTTATCTTTAAATAATTTTCGTATTCAAATATTGATTTAAATAAAATATGTATCTAATTTGCTGTGCTCATTTTGCGTGGCAGAACATTTAAAAGAATTCCAGTATTGTAAAAAATCTTGTTTAGCATGTTTTTTAATCAGTAT
>MJUU01042054.1:2667-47018 GCA_002080025.1 Modiolus philippinarum | reverse complement strand
TCCATCCATCATCACTTACTAGGTATATCATTAGTCCGGATTAATTTTCGCCCAGTTTTTTTAAGATACTAGTACTGTGAATTCATTTTTATTCTTGGGATATCAATTTTCGTCTTTTTTCGTCCCAAAACAACGAATTACAATACTCTACGAAATATGATATTGTTGTGGAAGCTTCAAACATAATGAAAGAAGGACCTGATCAACAACGGCCAAAACCTTGCACTTGCACATGAGCCAACACAAGCTGTCCAAAAAGGGTAGATACACATTATTTTGGAACCTTTGATAGCAGCAAAATAAGTTCGAATGCTTTATTGTTTAAGTGTTTTCCTCTTAACAAATTGGCTTTAACTAGGTATATCAGTTGAAGCTTGCACAACAATATCATATTTCATTGAGTATTTGAATTCGTGGTTTTTGGACACCCACAAAAACCACGAAAATTGGTACCCCATGACTAAAAAACGAGTTCACAGTAGTTGGTATTTTTTTGCAGATTTACAATGAATATGTAACAGTACAAATTGGAATCCAGTAGGATTAAGAATTCTCCTAGTACAAATTGGAATTCTAATTTCTACTGGGACAAATTAGAATTCTGATTTGTACTGGATTTAATCCAGTACAAATTTGAATTCCAATTTCTTCTGGGACAAATTAGAATTCTGAATTGTACTGGATTTAATCCGGTATAAATTGGAATTCAATTTCTCCTAGGAGAAATTGAGATATCCTAATTTATACTAGTAAGATCCTGGATCCTACTAACTCAAATCAATAAAACATTACTTATATGTCCCTTCCATTGTTTGATGGTCATTTAATTTTGAAATAATAAGATTAATTGTCTAATTGTATAAAAGATGTAGATGTTTTGCTTAGAACTCTTAAAGCATTTAGCATAGTTAAACTTTTGATCACTAGTTTTCATTAGTTAACTTTATGGAAGAAAATATGAAGGTATTATACAAAAAAATATAGGAATTTGATTTTTTTTATGAAGATGACAAACTTAAAAGCTACTTTTCTGATATTGATTTTGTTGATTGGTTTAAATGCATTTTATCCTGTTACTCTACCTGAAATTTCACACATAGCCATGTTAAATAATTGTTCATCGGAAGATGGCAGTATAACAGCCACAGTTTGAAATTACTTTGGCAAATGCAATACTATGCAGTGCCCTTGTCGTAAATCGAAATTTCCTGCTCTACCAAATGTCACAAAGTTCCACTAAATGTTGCAACAAATGAACAGTTATAGTGTAATTATGTCATTGTATTGTTTTAGTATTTATATATTAAAATGCTGTGGAATACATACTTCTCATAACAGAAAAAACTTTTTTCAGCTTTGAATGTCAGTAATATCCAGAATCCTCCTAAACAAAATATCCAGCATTATTCTGGATCATACTAGAAAGTCAGTAGGATTTAGAATCCTATTTGTATAAATCAGGATATCCTAGGAGAAAGTGGAATTCCAATTTGTACTGGATTAAGTCCAGTACAAATCAGAATTCTAATTTGTCCTAGTAGAAACTAGAATTCTAATTTGTATTAGGAGGATTCCGGATCCTACTTGATTCCAATTTGTACAGTAACAAATATATGAAAGATTTGTATGCTGCTTTGAGTCAGATTTCTGGTAGTTTATGAGAAAAAAACTTTTCTTGCAGTTTGCTAGATATTTTTTTTTCTAGGTGCTTATAGATATAGAAAAGATGTGCATTTAATTGGCGTTTTATTTGTTTGTAGATAAATACACGTAGCTGATTGTGATTATATTCGAAGTGAAGATACTGCTTCGATTTTTTGGGGTAATTTGTTATTTAAAAAAAAACGCATTGTTAAACTTTGTCAATTTTATAAAAAATAGTGTTTGAAAGGTACATTGTCTGTTTGGATAACAACTGCTATATTTTTGAAGATATGATATTCTTTTATTTTGCAAGATTTTTCTGCTCAAATCAAAATGTGCAAACTGTTTGGATTTTGACAAAATGTTTGATTTTGGATACTTTATGAGAAATATAAATGTTGCTAAATGTTATCATTAATGGAGTCTATTTTGTTTAGAAAAAGACTATTTTGTATCAGAATGAGCTGATTGCTTCCACAATAAGTACGACTATTGGACATCATGCATTTCCCATTTTAGTAAAGTGATTGTATGTGAGCGAGCTCGTTCTATTTCATGAGGTCTTTTTATTAATGGTTTGACAGTACTCTTTAAGAAAATTTACAACACACTCAGGGAGTTACGGATAATTTACAACAAACTCGGGGAATTACGGATAATTTACAACAAACTCAGGGAATTACGGATAATTTACAACAAACTCAGGGAATTACGGATAATTTACAACAAACTCAGGGCATTACGGATAATATACCAGACAGTGATTTACAAATATAGTTTACTCACGACCTAGTGAATTACTAAAAATTTACACCAGGCCTATTGAATTACAGATAATTTGCAACACTAGCATCCTCAATTAACACTTGACTGCGCTCTTTTTGGGACAGCTTTTGTGTGACTGATTGAACACTTCTCACTTAAATGTGTTATACAGTAAGGTACCAGATTTGTATATACAAAACTACACATCCGGACAGTGGTGCCCCCAGTGTTTATTGAGGATGCTAGCAACACACCTAGTAAACTTGCTTTAATATTTTATTTTAATTATGAAGCGTTATAATGATTTTAATAGCTATTCAAATGACCTATATATTTCAAATTATATCGCAGTATGCATTTTCTTAAGATTAAATTACACCCTAATAAGTAATAAGTTAAAAAAATTTTCTTATTCAAAAGAAATACAACTTTGATGAAAGAAAATGATATATATTCATTCTTTTTGTATAAGATAAATCATTTTGATTTGAAGATAACAAACATTAACATCAACATTTTTGATGGGGTCTTTGCATTTTGACTGGACGCGTTGTAAATTTCTGGAATCTGTGTTGCATGGGCACGGGTTATGTATTCCGGTATGTGCATGAAATCATTATTCTAAACTCCTCACAGGAAGGGATCTTTGTGGAGGCTGTGTGCTGGGGGTGCATAACTTACTTTGTCAGTTGGTAATGGGTCTGGAGCTGGCATGACTGCTACTAGTCTCTAGTGATTTCATGTTTATGTCCGTATATTTAGTTCTTTCAGTTTCGTTTTTCACAATTGACTCAGTCCTGTTGCCGACTGAATTTTACTGTTGTTGCGATTGTTTTTTAATTTATCGCATTGGCTGTGGGGGGAAGGATTTGGCCCAATGAGGCTAGTTTAACACCGCCGCAGCAGGTTTGATCCTGTCCTAAGTCAGGAATTTTATTAAGCCTTTGTGTGTCTTATCTTTTTCTAGTTCGTTTACTTTATGTCTATGGGAGTCTAGGATGATGTTTGTTTCGCTGAACTTGATTGCTCTTTGTTCGGGGGCCGACTCCGACCTGCCGTTGGGTGTGGGGTTTTCTCATCGTTCATTGAAGATCTTGTGGTGGCTTTTAGTTGTTATTACTCCCCTTTGGGTTGTTGTCTCTTTGAAACATTCCCCATTTCCCTTTTTTCCAATTTTTATTCCAGATGTGTGATGTCTGTACAGGAACCTCGTAATAATTGATCCGCTAGTTAAAATAGTTTCTATTTTATCTGTGTATGAAGAATTTAAGGTCACGATATGAAACTTTGGTTGGTCAGTTTCAAATTGCTATATAGATAGCATGATGTCCACTTATCTGTCCCGTTAATCATAAGTACACAATTTTTTCACATGACAAGTAATGCATTTACCGAAACAACAGGTCTTACGTTTAAAGGAGTTCACGTTCATGTCCTTTATGTGCATCTAACAAGAATTCTGATTACGAGAAGCTAAATTTTGTTTTATATGTATAATATGTTGAACCGCTGTCTTGATTAAAGCTGACGTTTATTCTCTTGATAGAAAAATCACGTTGAATTCCGTCGGTTCCAATACCACACCTGTCTTTAATGTTCTTAAGTCTAAATGTTGGAGATCATCGGAACCTTTTATGGTAACTGTCTGCATTAAATTTGCTATAAACAGGAACATCCTAGATCTCGCAAATACTTCACCGATACATGATCTCTTTCCACTGCCAAATGTTTGTATCCTGTCAATATAAATTGCTAACTAAAAATACATTTTAAACTTTTTGGTTTTAAAGATATTTAAAGTGGATATCCTATAAGTACGATCGTTGACTTAACAATTTTAAAAGGAAAGACATTTTACCCATAAGTTTCATGTGGATATTTTCAGTAGATATATATCAACTGAATTAGCAAAACTTTTGATCACTTGGTTGTTTAAATTTCCCAATCTATCTTACTGAATTATATTTTGTTCCAGTGATTGGAACAATCTTGTACAGCAAATCAAAATCCTTAACAAATACAAATTTCGCTTACATATATATACCCATTGAAGAAGGAGGGACAGACGTTGGAAGAACAAAATCATTCGCCCTCGACATTTAGTCAAAGGGCATAAAATTCAGACATGATACATCATAAAAAAGAAAGGATAAAAACTTAAAGGGATTTAATCACAAAAAACGTCGAAAGCTTAAGGTAACAGAAACCATAGGCCCATAAAAATGGACGGTGTTGTGCTTTCATGATGTCCTAACGATGGCTAATTTGTGCTCGTTCTTTATTGATTAACAAAACTTTATCTTAGCAACACAAAGTGATCTTTAATTGCCTTAACAATACAGAAGTTGTCAAAAAGTCGTTATATCCGTAGGAAATGTTTCTGAAAAAGTACAACTGAATAAATGATGTTAGAATTACCTCTGCCTGACAGGATCGGTTGCAGGGAGCAGATTTCCAGATGCATCAAGGAATCTTTCTGGTGAAAATTCCCACGGCTTCCTCCATTCTTTTTCATTATGCTGTGCAGACCAGACATTTGGAATTATCTGTAATTACAATCAATATTATATAATCTGAGATAAAAAGAAACAGAAATTCTTATACTGGACCATCGAGGTTAGAGCTCTTATGTATGTTAATGTCCCAAAACAACCAATTAAATGTCTTTTCAAATAAGTAAATATACAAATATATATAAATAATTGACAAAAGGTAGTTATGGTTTCACTGTACTGTCAATTCATTTAATTTCGTGGGTATCAATTTTCTTAGGTGCAGATAAAAAGACAACTCGTAGTATACGTAAATTCGTGAATTTCCTCTTGTTCCGAAAAAAAAAAAAAAAAAAAAAAAAAAAAAAAAAAACATCTAAGCTAATAAAAACACACATTCTAAAATTCATGGATTTAGTACCTTCAGAATTGATTTCAAAACACCAAAATTTAGATCTGTACCTATAATTAAAGTGTCATTGTAATGTGTAGATGTTGTGTAATTAGGTAAATTAGGTAATCATTTGACATAACCTTTGTTATTTATAAATAGATACCTGTATCACTACTGTCCATGTGCGAATCGAGAAATTCGTAATTCATGTAACATGCTATTTTCCGTTTACGTGAATTCTGACAGTTTTTCTCGAATATACTTGTTTTTCCTTATTTTTACTGAACGATATTGTCCTAGATATCAAAAATGGGTTTACGTTAAAGCCAAATCGCATCCCTAACCTGGCCGATTTCATTTATAACCTGTCCGTGCTATTTTATTCATAAAAATGAAGATACAAGCCAGAAATGCAAATTCGGATTATTTACTGAATAAAATTAATTGTAACGGTATCTTATTCATAGAGATGGCCTCCTGAATCTGGTTCGGTAATACAACGATAATGTGCTTAATTCTTTATTTCAGAGCTACTCAAATTGCTGTCCATTTTACAAGAATGCGAATAAAATTTGGGTAATTGCTAGCGTGCATTGCTGTGAAAAAAATAATAAGTTATTATTATATGTCTTCGGATTAGTGAACTTATTCAAGTTTTGAGCTAAGATAATTTTCGACAACTAACTGCAGTCAATGATATTTCGATTGTATGTTGATTTGCCAGATTTTAGTGTTTCTTCTGGTGTAAATTTAAAAGTAATTCTCTTATATGTGTTTGTAGGGCCGCATTTAAACATTATGATAGTGGATTTTTGTAATGTTCGAATCACAATTATTAACAAATTTCTAAAAAGGATGTTGTAAATGATTTATATTATGTATCTGAAATATACAGAGAAATGTTGCAGAGGTAAAAAAAACTAACAATCCAAGGACAATGGCAACATCGGAAAAACAAAGAAACAACACAGAATGAAAAATGACACACACAAATACATAAATGAGCAAGATATTTGAAACTTGATGTTTTGTATCAAAATATTTTCTGATATCAAAAATTCATTGATATAATTCAAATGTTTTTGACATTATAAATAAAAACTATTTCCTGACACAGAAATTCATTTTTGATATCAGAAATTCGATTTTTTTATATCATAAATTCGGATCTTCTGATATAAGAAAATATCTTTTGATATCAGAAAATTATTTTTTGATATCAAAAAATATTTTAGATATGAAAATATCCAATTTATATTTCTAATACCAAAAATTATTTTCTTACATCAGAAAATTTAATTTTTTGATATCAGAAATTTATTTATTGATTCCGAATTTCCGATATCAAATTTCGAATTTCTTATATAAAAAAGATGACTTTTCTTATGTCAAAAATCGAATTTTCTGATATCAAAATCGATTTTTCAACTATATTTATATCGAGAATATAAAAAAATCGACTCTGATACCAAAAAAATAGAAGAGATGTTCCGATATCAGAAAAATATATTTTTCGATATCAGAAAATAATGTTTCGACTCTTAAATTTGACTAATCACCCCTAGTCACCAAGACCTTGGTAGTAGTATTAAGGTGGTTCTTGTGTCTAAAGCTGCGCATCCATCTTGCGCATGTAATGAAAATTGGGATTTTGCCATTAAAATGTTGAAAAAATGATTTTGAAAAGTTCATTGATAATAGATAAAATCAAATTAGCAACATTTATGCTGCGAGTGTGGAAATTATTTCACTTTTTGAAAAATTCTTTTTTCATGAGAGGAGATAATTCTAAAGGAATAATAAAGGGAAAATTACATTTTCATGATTTTTTAAAAAAAAATATGCATTTAATTAATTTTCAATCACAGAAAAATAAGAAAAATAGTACCCCGGACCACCTTAAAAACAGAACAGCTTTGAATGAATTGGTGTAAATAGGCATCAAAATATAGGACGTATACTTAAGATATTCATTAGTTGTCATATACAAGCAAGATGCTTTAATTGTCAACTATTATTTAATTACAGTATGAATTTGACCATTAGTTATAGGAGAATCAATAGTTTTACGTCGAAGCTGTATACAAAATCTCTCTGTAAGATGGTTGGAAAATGAGGCGAAAAGGCAATGCTACACTAACATTAGCACAACTGAATAAATTAACAATATTAGGTACAACACAAATTTATATTTAGAAATTGCTACCAATCTCATATGTACAATTGGGCTGAGAAAATGCTTCAAAAAATTTTATGCAACACGACAATTTGTTTTTAATTCTTGAAATTACGTCCAACAGGATGTTCCCCGCTGTAAAATGCATCTATATCATAAGAATATAATCTATTTGAAATGAAACCCATCTGTAGTTAAGAATGCGACATGAATTACTTGTAGATATAGGAACGACCGGCATGACGTACGGGCAAGACAAATGAACGTACATACACGTAAAAGAGTAATATAGCATAACTCAACAAGATGTACGATCGGATGTTGGCTGTCGAACGAAAATTGCATATGGGCTAGAAATTTAATATATGGCTATCAAATGTTCTAATTGAAGTAATATTCAATGCAAAAATGTTTCAATGCAAAAATGTATAACAAATAAACGATAGACAGATATAGTATTGTCAATTAATCTTAGCAAATGCCTAAAAAAGAATAAAGAATGGCATAAATCTGTCAAACAGTCATTCATTATATGAATTAGTTTTTCATTTGATTACACCAGTTTTAAGTAGCAATTGCGAAAATGAACATGAATTGAAAGTAGCATTGACATAAATTACAGTCGCATCTTCTGTGCAAAATATATGATTACATGGAAGTAGTGCATTGTATTGTCAAAAAAAACCCCCCCCCAAAAAAAAAAACATATGCATATGGTAATCAACACTGAATAGTGGCTATTTCTACTTATTTTTATCAGTTTTGAACAACGGACAGTCTAAAATCACACTTTTTCCATAAATATTGAAAAGCTTCGTTGTTCGATGTTGAACATGTTGTCAAAACTAATGAAAATCAACATAACTACCCTAGTTCCATCAAATCATTCTATTTTGTCCAATACTTTACCCATAATACCTCTAGGAACATGACTAAAGGTCGCTGGGTTACATGAATTACGAATTTCTCGATTCGCACATGGACAGTAGTGTGTATTGATTGCAAAACTAACATGCACATAATTAAAACTTGAAAAACTGTGAGCAAAGGTCACTGATATCTACCCCCCCCCCCACTCCCCAATTTAATAATCAATCCAATCAAATCAATTTCTGAAATAGAAGATGCACCTCTACATTATGTCTTTAAGTTTCATGAGTTCTAGGAAGCGTAGCGGATAAAAGATAGGTATCCACTTGTAATGTAATGGCAAAGTCCATGTTTTGCTATGGAAAACCCCAAAAATCAATTAAATCAAATTCTGAAATAGGAGGTGCACATCTACATTATATCACAAAGACTGTATTAAAGTTTCATGAAAATCTGGCGAGTGGTTCAGGAGGAGTAGCGGATAAGAGATGGGTACCCCTTGCTATTTAATGGCAAAGTCCGTGTTTTGCTATAGGAAACACCAAAAACCAATTAAATCAAATTCTGAAATAGGAGGTGCACATCTGCATTATGTCACAAAGACTATGTTAAAGTTTCATTAAAATCTACGCAGTGGTTCAGGAGGAGTAGCGGATAAGAGATGGGTACCCCCTTGTAATATAATGGCAAAGTATATGTTTTGCTATGGCAAACCCCAAAACCCAATTAAATCAAATTCTGAAATAGTAGGTGCACATCTACATTATGTCACAAAGACTGTGTTAAAGTTTCATGAACATTTGCTCAGTGGTTCAGGAGGAGTAGTAGATAAGAGATGGGTAACCTCATGTGTAACGGCCTCATCACTATATACCCCCCTTTTCAAGCGGGGGTATAATTACAAAAGTTTAATTAATGATAACTTATCAAAACTATATTGAGATGGTTCTTGTCCAAAGTTAACACTTTAGCGTAATGAAAAATTAAAACAGGAAGCCAGTTTAACCGCTAATTTGTTGACTTGGAAACACTTGAAAATAAAGCATTTGGACTTAATTTGCTGCCATTCAATGTTCAAGAGGACATGTCAGTTTGTGTGGGGCTCAGATACAAGTGCAAGGTTAAATGGCCTTTGTTTATAGGGTCATTCATTATGTTCATTCACTTGTGTCTGAAGCTTGCACAAGAAAATCATATTTCGTTGAGTATTTGAATTCGTGGTTTTGGGACACCAACGAAATCCACGATAATTTATACCCCACGAATAAAAATGAATTCACAGTACACAGTGAATTTGCCTGAGTATATAAGAGTTGTAAAGATTAAAAAATCTAATATTCTTCTTTACAATTAAAGGTCGATTGTATTTCATAGGTATAAATTTGAGGCTCAAACAATATTTGTTTCATCCAGTTCGGCGAAGAAGTGTCATTTCATTATTGTCTGAAGAAAATCTCTTCTAAAGAGTACTTTTGGCACGAAGCAAGTGTTAGAAGTTTACTGTTTTTTTTGCATATAAATGAAAAAATTAACGTCAAAATCTACATTATTTATTACCTTAAGAATCAAAACAGTTTTAAAGTATACGGCTTTTATTGTATTGTTTTCCAGTTCAACAACACAACAAGAAGTACAGTTTTTGTTGTCAAATTTCAAATGGTTTCCATTTTTGGAAGTATGTTTTTATATATAATAATGACTGATGGCAGAGGCTACACGTCCAAGGTGGTCAAACCTATTGAAAGACTAAACAATATTTTCTATATTTTTCCCTTACTAAACACGCCCTCAACCCTTTTTACGGAATCGTTTGTGTTTCATTTATTTCTATCATCTCTAATTAAGTAAAATAAATGGTCCCATTTGGGGGGAGGGGGCTTACGGGACTGAAATATGTTCAATCAGGAAACAGAATAAGTTTATTTGAAGCCAACCAGTTATAATCTTTAATTTACGGTATATAATACACAGACAATTGAGCTATTGTGCCTTGACTGATTTATGGTCAATCAGGAAACAAAATAAGTATTTTGAAGCCAGTTAGAATCTTCATTTTACGGTATATTACGCAGACAATTGATTCTTGAGGAGTTTTGAGCTATTGAGCCTTTCATATCACATCAAAATTGCTTGCTTATATGGTCAATGGAGCACCCCTTTATTATTTTTAAATGTTTATCATTAACAGCACATTTATGTCTGTGTAAACAATGAAGGGATATGGAGTAAATGCGAATGAGACAAAGTCTCCACAAATACATGGTACATTGGGGTGTCCGGTTTAATATATATGTTGCATGTCCCCGTCTTTTTGATGTGATCGAGTTCCGTCCGAATTTTGGTATAGATACTTTTATTTCTAAAAAATCTGTTGGTTTGTTTCTTCTTATTAATTAATAAATGCCAAAATCACTACAAGTGGAATTTGTGATTTAAAATAATGTACATCATTACATATGAACCTTTGATTTTTTTTTGGAAAATCATCTAATAAGAAGTAGAAAGTTAATGTTTTTGTGTTTGTATACTGTCCTGTCATTTTGATTGATATTTGATAAGATGTTTACTTACAATAGTGCCCTTCTGAACATGGTAACCGTTTATTTCACACGAATCTGAAGTGTAGTGGAATACTCCAACTGGTGCAATAGGTATATATCTTAGGATTTCAAGCAAAAAAGCTTCAATCATTGGACAGTTTTCTCTGTCCTTCAGAGTCGGTTCCCTGTCTCGGCCAATTATTCTGTCAACCTCTTCTTGCATGGGTTTTTGTAGTTCTGGTCGTGTTGCAAGGATACGGAGAGCACACAGTAATGTTCCTCTTGATGTAAGAAATGCTGTATCAAGACAGAAAACTACAATGTAACTTAAAGTAGAACAAACATCTAAATACGGAACTTACTGTGAAGAAATTTTCTGCATATGGCCATTTCAAGTTATATCGCTTCAATGCAGATAAAATCTAAATAACAAAAACGATGAAGTCGAAGATGTTTAAAAAACTCACACAGGACAAATAACTGATATAAACAGAAAGCAATGAGGTAGATGCTCCTTAGTTTTTAACAAAATTTACAAAATTTAGATATTTCCAACAAAAATTGGCTTTCGGGTCTGCACCGAAGTACTAACTACTTGGGTGGTGAACAACCTCGAGGACTAACAGTCTACCAGCAGAGGCACAGCAGTGGTAACAAAAAAATAATAATTACTGAGCTTACTGTGAATCATCCTCGCTAGCCCAGGGTTACGATCCGCTCGTCTCTTCTTCACCCTTGGCAGATCAAGCCACATTTTTGGAAAAACATGTCTAAAATTATCTCCCTTTGAAGAAAGATTTTCAGTATGATTTATTGTAAAAATTAACGATCATTTATGATATTTAATAGGGATGTCAACGAGTACTCGAGTATCGCTCGGAAGGTACGAATATCGAGTATCAAATTCGTACTCGAATATTCGGAATTATAAATACCATTCTCTTTGTTAACTTTACTGCCTCTGTAAATCAGAGCATTACGTTTAAAATCACAATAAACTTGTTACTGTCCCTAGATAGACACAATAAAAAACAGATAATCTTCAAGTATGATGAACATGCATCTTAAGAAACGCACAACGAATGTACAGTTCTATGTTACTTAAAATTCAAATGCCAATTTCTCTCCGAATACTTATTAGAACATGTTGATATGTTTACACGTGATTTCTGTAACACCAAAGACAAAATCTGATTTTTTTTTTAATTTCCAATTTTATTTTCTAAAACACTCTTTTTCACCATAAAACCACGAAAAAAAATGATAACAAACAATGAAAACTGTCTTCTTTGTCACAATAAGTGTAAGACGTTGGCTGAAATGACTTTTTGCCAGCTGTAAATACGACAAATTCTGAACATGTAAATCCTTAGCTAACTTTTGTTTTCGTAAATCAAAAATGATCTTAATTGCTGCTTTAGAATGAAATTTTATTTGACAAAAAATAACATGATTTGAAATCAAAATAATGCAAACGAGAAACTATAATGTCTAGGTAGCCGAGTAGCACGATCGTTACAAATAAAGCTTCATTTGCGACCCAATAATGCTTTCGAATAATTCGTTCGTTTGGTCACATTTTCATTAATTGAAAAGCAGAAAAATGTACACTTTATATATTAATTTGTGATCAAAGTAATTATTTTGACTGAAAATTGATTTGATTTCACAAGTGTCCACCCCATAATTTGTGTTGATCTAATGTTTATATAACCATTAATTATGATTTAAACAATTAGATAAATCAGAGAAGCGTGTTACTAAGCAAAAACAAGGTGTTAAAGACAACATAATATATAATTTCGCTTTGATTGAAATCTTTGATTTGCTGTAATGGTATTCTTTTCATGGCACGTAAGCAATATTGTAGCTATATTTCATTGGAATGGTCATCTCGTCTTCAGAATCCTCAAGTCTAATAATTTTCATTTCAAAAGATTACCGAGTACTCGAGTATATTGGAGTATTGTATCCGAGTACTCGACTGGTATTTTTCCCATATTTTTACATCCCTAATATTTAATAATGTCAAAATTAAAAAAAAAAATCAATTCAAGGAAAATTCACCCTCAAAAGTATAGAAACCTTAAAAATCATTAGAATTATACAAATTTAAAAAATTAATACACACTCTATTTAAAGTTATTGTTACCAGATATATTAAAGATATGAGTTTTAACTATTCTGATTGGATGCGGCAAAGTTCAACTGCAACTAATCAAAACCGTCGATTTGAGGCCCCAGAAATCAAGCTGGATCTATCCTAGGACAAAGAGGAAAAAAGCGGATTATAACCCTAGGCTAGTGAATATTATGTTTGCATATGTTCATTTAATCAAATTATGTGTCTTCAATGCAGATAAAATCTAAGATTTGGAAGACCATTAAGTCATGTAAGTCAAAGGTGTATAAAACCTGAAAAAGGACAGATAACTAATATTATTTAAATAGAAAGGCAAAATCAACTAAGGACACAACTTGTTTTTTTTTTACAAAATTTACAACCCTAAAAATAAGATATTGCAAATTTCTAACAAAAATCGGCTTTCGGGTCAGCACCGATGCATTTACTTATGGACCGGTGACTAATCTCGGGGACTTGCAGTCCACCAGCAGAGGCATTGACCCTATAACAAAAAGTTTAGACCGAACTGACTTCGTTGATGACCCGAAAAGCGATTGTATTGAAACTTACAATATTTAAATTTTACAAAATGTTGATTTAAACAAAGAAGTATCTCCCTCATGCGTAGCTCTGTCCTGAATTTTGACTTTTTAGACTTTTAGATCCTATTTGCTATTTTTCTTCTTACAGCTTTAACATGCTGTTCGGTTAAAGGACTTCCAAATGTTTTAATTTGATCTGCACTGATGAGACATAAGTTGTCGAAATGCGCATATGCAAAAAAATAAATCGACATTTGTTATTTATGAAATAAACATAACATATTTTACGAAAGGATATGGAGTAAATGAACATGAGACCATAACACATATGTTAACTCCAACTGCAAATATTATAATGAGCTGTATGGCCATTTCGGAAATTTATTCCTCATCAGCAGCACTAGAACCCAAACAAAGGAAATCCATAATTTCAAAAAATGTTAAAATGCTGATCCCAAACGAAATCCGAATAATCAGTTATATCAAATATAGCTAAGGACAATGTTTTACTATCCATTTTTGATATAACAAACATATCATTGCACTACACGTATTAGATTTCAAATCTATTGCTTCACTAACAAAATAGCAAACGTCTGTGTGTATACTAGACAAATCTTATGTACTACCTCCGGCAACAAGGTTCACTATCATAGCTCCGGCATTATCCTGTGTAATTGGTATCCTGGTACCTTTTGTTTTCTCTATCTCTACCAAAAATCCCTGGTATACTCCTTTATATTCCGGATTTTCTCTCTAAAACGCGGAAGTAAAATATATTTTCAGACATTAAAGAGTAATCTCATAATTTACAGTGACAGCATGCTATCAATCGAATGTACACAATATCATTAATTTCTACCTGCTGGTGCATATTTCAGATTGGTAACACACATTTATAGTTAGATTAAGGTCTTCTCGGATTTGGCGTGACCGATTATTACTTTAGCCTTGATTAACCCGCTGACTTTAAACAGACCAGGACAAGTTACCAGAATCACACTGTAAGTTATTAGTATTGTTAAGCCTCTGTATCGGTAAAAACAGTTGCTGAATGTTACTGACGCAAAAAAATAATTAAAACAAATAAAAGTTTGCAAAATGTGAAAAAATGATCCAACAGAACTAAAACATAATGAAAGAATTTGGAATTCAGATTGTGCCAAATGATTGCTGAAACAGGTATTCAAAGGAGTATCCATAATTGAAATATAATTCAGCTTAGTGAGGCTTTGATAATCATTTATGCCTTAAATTTTACAAAATAATATGTGTACATTATTATTCCTGTGTAATTACTTGCAATTCTTTATATACACATTGCTGATAGAAGGACATACCACAGTAAATTCTGGAAAAATAGTGGTATTTTAGCATTCTAATATTCTAAAATGAAGAGGATCATGATTTGCATGGAATCTGAGTGAGCGTCAGTGATGTTATGGTGAAAATTTGCATATTAAACAAGATTTCCTGACAATACAGTTAGAGACTAATCAAAATGATGGTGAAACTGTTATGGCAAATATTGTCCCCTATCATATATTTTCGCCGGCTAATCATAATCGGCACATATTTTTCAATCTAGTCAAAGAACTCCATTGTGATTCTTATTTCTAATGCTGAAAAACCTCGATATGACGCCACAGACTACCATATTGTTTCCGACTGAACAACTGTGAAATAGCGTCTCTCCTGGAAACAATCATTCAAAAATAAGTTCCATTGCGAGAATAAAACCATAACACAATCTCATTATGTGGAGTAACAAAACTTTTGTAGTTTGCCTTCGATAAACTTATGCCCTTAAACTTATAAACTGGCAAGTATGGATGATTTTCTGAATTAACAGTAACTTAAGTATTTTGCTTTTTATTACCGCTGGGCCGATGTCTCTACTGGTGGACTGTTAGTCCCCGAGGGTATTCACATACCCAGTAGTCAGTACTTCGGTGCTGACCAAAAAACCGACTTTATTGAAATTTGCAATATCTAAATAAAATAAATACCCAAGTTGCATAAAGAACGGTAAATTTCGTTATGCTGTACATGTGTTTTAAGGAGTAACCTTTCATTAGATGCATTAAAAAAAACAATACGCAAAGCCATAATCCAAAAATAGTCAAAACAGAAGTACTCATTACCAAAAATATCGAAATAGGTAGCCAAATTCAGTAGGAAGGGCATCAACCGAGTATCATACAAGGAATGAAGCCTCAGTATTTTTAAGGGGTTAGAATTTTGATAAAACAGTAAATTTCTAATTTTGTTTAAAGCTAAGGAGTATCTCCCTCGTGCATCGTAGTCCATGGGATTAAATCACTTTCAGTGCACCCCCATTTCATATTTTCATATTTTTTGCAGTCATCATATGTCCCCTCTTCAAAATTATACATGTTAACATGAACATTACCTGCACCCAAAGACAGAATGGGCCACTTTAATAGTACACCATTTAAAATTCTTAATTTTTTGTTTTCACTAAATTTTCATCTTTTTAGTTTCTTAATTTTTTTTTATTGAGGGGTGAAATATATAGAACTTTGGTATTAAATGAAAGCTTAATTCATAACTTTACAATCAATTTAAATTTGGGCATTTTATGCCGTTTTCTATGGTCTGGGGATATTATAATGATACCTCTACCCCTGCAAAAAATGTTGAAAATGACGACTTTTTTGCTTTTAATTCAATTCTGATGTACAGCTTTGGAAGGTTGCTGTACTTTTTGTACATAACTTATCAGCTGTGACACAAGGTTGAAAAATAACACCATTAAAGTCCAATGATTTATTTCATATATGAAAATGTTTGAAAAATGGTTATTATCAGTTTCTAGAATATCCAATGATTTGTTGTTGAGATGAATATTTCTTACAGAATTAATAAATAACCTTAAAAATGGGTGTTATTTCGTTTTAGCATTCCTGGCCTTTAATTAGAATACGTTTTAAAAGGTTTGAGACAAAAACTGTGAACTTGAGAATTGCAAAATTTTAACCTATCTTGTAGGCCATTGACTTCTGTAGATGAAATTTTGTACCAAATTGAAGATAATTTATTATTCTTAACATTGAACACAAGTTTTGCCACTTTACGCCATTTCTATAATTTTCGGAATTTTAAACATTTTCCCAATCTTTAATTTCTGACCTTTGGATGGTTTTATGATATATGATATGTAAGCAACAAATTGTATAATAAAAATAGTTTAAGATGTATTGTGGATTCACAAATGTCAAAATTAGCATCCCTCCTCCTTCCTTAAAATTTAAGGAAAAATTAAAATATTCAGGCTCTAAATGATAAAAAGATAATGTCTTACGCACACTCTTGCTTTCACTATAGCTGACATAGAAAATACCATTTAAGTAGATTTTAACATTTAAAGAGGTCCCTGCGTTATCCTTCTGCTCAAAATTTTTTATCTAAGCTATTAGAAAGTATGCTTTTGAACTTTAAAGACTTAACTACACTCTCATAAACATATAACCCCTTCCCACAAATATTCAACACAATTTATTTCATTCTATTCAGCTCAAAAAAGCTTTAACATTGTATTATAAAGGTCCAGTGACATACCGGTATAATTTCTAAACACAAAAATATACAGAGACTCTCATATATCATATATAAGATCGCATGATATATGGGCAGTTATTCAACAATTAAACTTTGAATTTTGTAAAATTTTGAAATGCTGGTATTTCCCATTTTTTTTTCAAGAAAATCACCAAAAAATACTCAAATTTGCCCATATTTTTGGCGTAAAATTACAAATGACGATAAATCAAATGCATCTCTTGCAACGAAAGTAAATATGTTTGTTCATATAAATGTGAATACATACTTATTTAAGTGGTTTTTAAGTTTAATTTTATTAGGGTAAGAGTTACTGATGTATGATGTTTATATTATCTAAAAGTTGTAATTATTTGTAACAGTTGTGAAGCAAATATAATAAACTTTCTTTTGATACCTACTTTAAATGATATTTGTTTACTATACTAGAATAACAATATTAGGCAAAAGAAAGACAAAACTTAGTCAAAAAAGGAAATATTCAGCGATCCATTTATTTGGTCTATTTGAAAATAAAACTTTTGTCATTAAAAATATGTAAACATCATGTTAACATGTTTTATATTCAAGAGAAAAGACTGAAAAACGAAAAACAATTTTCAGACTTTGGAATTGAGATGCACTCCGGGTTCTATAGACCATCAAAATTACCAAATTTCAATGAAAATATCAAATTTTTCGTCAATATTTCATTGTGGTAGGGGTACGTTTAATGGTGCTATGGAACAAATAGGGCATAGAAATTGTTAAATTCTGGTTTTTTTGTAAAGATTACACAATAAGCAGTCATCCCTTCTATGTATCGAAAGCATTTGGTCAATATTTTGAAGCAACGTAAAGAAAAACTTGAACCAAAAAAAAAAAACGAAATTTTCTCAAATTTCGGTTGGTGGGTTTAAGAATGGGCCCTTTCCAACCAATGCATGCAGGTTATGCTTGTGTTGACATGTTTTATTTCGAATAGGGGATGTTAGCGGACTTTCAATAATGTGCGGGGTTCGAAAGGCGGAGGATGAACGGGGGTTATTCAAGCCCATTTACTTTAGCTGTGTCCTTAGCTGAAATTATGCCTTTCTATTTAGACCCTTTTTGGTTATTTGTTCTCTATCAGCTTTTACTCTTTTAGCTGGTCTTTTTCTTAACTCAAATGAGGCTGAAAGTACGAAGGGCTTCGAAATAAAAATTATAAACTTTTCTAGGCCTTTAATTTTAGCTTCCGTTATATAGATGATATTTTAACACTAAACAACCCTCACTTTGGTGATTGTCTTCATTTTATCTACCGAAAACAGCTCAAAATTAAGGACACCACAGATACTCCTACACGAACCTCGTTCCTTGACCTTTACAACAGAGTTACACTACAAAAAAAGACTTTATGAAAAACGCGATGACTTCACCTTTCCAATTATAGTCAAGTTCCCTTTTCTTTGTAGCAACATTCCAAAAGCACCGGCATATGAATTTTACATTCCAACTCATTAAAGTCGGTTTCACTTCCTTTAGATAATGGAAATCTCACGATTTCAGCTTTATTTTTACACCGATCTTTATCAAATTTGGTATGTGTATCAAGAATGATCATACATAACCGAAAAACGTTGAATTCGCCGTCTACGACATGCACAAAAGTCTTCAGTCATGTGCATTTTCACAATTTTTTTCAAACGGGTGAAAATTTCTAAGTGTTGGATTGTTCTATTTTAAGGGCGACCAAGTAACTTGATGAATTAGATGACCCGATTTGACCTACCTAATAATAGCAAGGTGTACTCGTTCGGGGTTAACAATTGTTATCCACGGACTTTTTGTTTGTAAACACCGAATAGAAATTAGCAGTACATTAACAATTTATTTCAAATATTTCTTTTGTGTTTAATGCATGTATATTTCAATTACATGTTTAAGTATTTTGTTGAATTATATCATTTACGGGTATGTTTTTTCTTAAATAAAAGGGGGTCCAAGCACATGGTAAAAGCCAAAGAGAGGCATGTTCATCATCTGACTTAAAGATATACCTACCTTTACCTATTTCAGAATGGTCCAGTCTAGTCGATAATTGTGCGCGGAAAATATCCTCCATTTAAAAGCATGGAGCATTTTTCAAAAGTCTTTTTTCTTTCAACGTGTATTGGAAATCATCAAATTTAATAAGGTTCCAGGAGTGTATAATATTTTTACACAACAATGCAAATTCCGGTGCCGAAATATGAAATATTAAAGTCAGCAGAAGAGAATTTCCATTATCTAAAGGAAGTGAAACAGACTTTAGCTACTCAAGGGCATGTGGTCGATACAGTGACTACCTAGAACGAGCTCAGTTGCTTACAAATAGGTCACTTAAGAAAAGGTATGTTAATATAACTTGAAGTCATCACTACAGAAGTTTTACTGGTGACATCATGATCATGTGATCCGCTATGGGATATCTGTTTCCCTGCTGACAACAGATCTTTCTGTTTGCCACTAAAATTTGTTTTCCTGTACTTTACTAACGGAGTTAACATGTTTAACACGGCGGGTGTTTTATAGGAAGCGGGAGATTTTTACTCTACCGTTGCACCCATGTTTTATTGGGTCCGTGTTGTTCATTTTTGTATATGTGTGTGTGTCTTCAATTTTTCTTTTCTGTGTTGTTCTCGCTTGATGTCTGTATTTCTTTGTGTTTCCGATGGATTGTACATTTTAGGTTGACTGTTCGATTCTCACTAATTTTACTGAAGTGGACAATACCCTGTGAGCTTAACGTCGGTCAGTGTCATTCTTGCTGACGTCCCGTCATGGCGAACTTTTCCAACATTGCATTCTTCTGGAAGTCCTTCACAAACATATCGCAAATTTAGCCAAGAATTATAAGTGATAAATAGTGATAGATGAGACAAAGGCATAACAACATGGCCACTGTTACTAGAGTTGAACACGTAGGCCAGATTTTCAAGACAACTCTTTACCTATTGCAAATATAAACAGATCTAACAGAATAAAATAAAGAGAACGACAAGAAGTACTATTATCTACAATTTTGAAGATAATCAAATGACACATTTTGAAGTTATTGCAATTTTTAGTAATTAAAAAAAAAAAACTTTTGTGTGCTATGAATGTAAACTTATTAGATATGGAGGTAAAGATTGACATACTAACATGCTCAGCATGACACATGTGACATGACAGCATATTTATCAAGATCTAAATGTTCTGTTGTTCTGAAAATTTGATTACCAACATGATACTAATTGCGTGATTTAAAGAAGTCTTTGGAATTTTACATTTGATCTTGTATCTTCAAAACTATAACACTGGTGAAAAATGTTAGATTTCAATAACTTAATTGTTTAACTCGCGAAAGGCTATATTCTAACTGAAAGTGCGGTGTTGCTTACAAAATCCTGTTAAAGATTATTCAATTAATAAGATGTAAAATTTAAAGGACAAATTACTAATGAATTATTTGCTTGTCATATTGTAGCTTTGTTTAGGCAGATTAATTGGTAAATTAGCTTTAAAGGGTCAGCAGAATAATTAACATAAGATTTCAGAAGTTGACAGTTCGACTTAAAAATGACTAGCATACATTGACGTTTGAGACAATATGTACATGAGCGACAATATGTGTCGCAACAGTAACCATAATTCTTTTTCTTTCGCGCATTGTCCTATCAGTTAAAATGTTACTACGTAAAATTTCATTAAGATGCTTACAGCAATCTTTGACAACATGTCTATCAGTATTCGTCTTTCTTCATTGAACTCCTTTAATAATTTTGATTTTGGAAGCGGCAAGAAACGTAAAAACGGAAACACAGAATATATAACATCACTTCCCTGATTGAAAAGAGCATTCACATCATTATCGAGTTTTTTAAGTAATTTCTGCAGTTCCCCATCTTTTCCAAAACACCTCCCTATTATCTGAAATAGAAATGGTACTACTTTACAAAGTGGGGTACTTCAAATTGTAAAAGTTCTTACCAAAGCTGCAAATCAATTCTATTGAAGACAACTTGATAAAAAAATAGTTAATATTTTGATTTATCAATTCCTTTAAAATTCCTTTTTCATTCAGAAATGTTTAAAAAGTTGTTTACAAAAAAAAGACAATAATAAAATAAATAATAATACATAAAGGGTCTTAAATTATCACAATATAAACCAGGGATAGATATTTGGGAGGAAGATATTGCAGTAAAACCTGCATAATCTTACACCTGAGTATTCCAACATCCTGTCGAATCCGACATAATTTACCGATGACAGATTCTGTCAAAAAGTGTGTTGTTTCTATCGGGTCCGTGTTTGTAAAGTTAGATAACTTTGCTAGTATTTCAAGCGCCATTTAAGTTTGTTGATTTCATCCGAGACTAAAACGAAAGAACTCGTCATTTACAAGTGCTGCTCAAAAGTTGACCTTTATGTTCAGGAGTAATTATACACGCCTCACGAGTTCCTTACGAGTACGTTTTTGGCTGTGCTCGGGTTTTCATTTCACTACATTGCTGCTGCTGCGATATGGTGATGGGGACTTCTGCTGCTACGCTGAGATGGTTATGCTTTTGCTGCTGCTGCTTCTAGGTTAGAAGAGAATGTTGTGAATTTCAAGTGAATCCAGCCATTATTTACTGATTTCATGAAAGGTCACTCTGTGTTTCACCAGGCTTGTGACAGGCCGCATTTCCCTTCCACCCCCCTATCCTATCTTTGTTCGATTCTTTACGCAGAATCGTTGTCTTCGATCGATGGTTGGTCACAATCCAATACTTCTAGCAATTATCTCTTAAATATAGCATACTTCGAAGCTTCTTTAGAATAATAGTCCCCCTCTTATAATCGCTGAACTTTGATTTGATTGTTCAGTATTCCGTACACCTTCAATCCATTTTTGTCCAAAAAATACGTCCGTTTTAACGTTGCAATAATTTGATCTAAATGATATTATTTCTGTATTAAATGTCTTAATATATTTTAACTCTTACCACATATAGTTACATCTTAAATATGCTAACACGACTCATGAGTTTTTCACACTAATCGAGAGTTGCTCACGAGTATACTTTTATCTGTGCTCGTGTGCTCATGTCTCTATTCTGTGTCAGTGGTGGTGCGATGATAGGCCATTGTGGTAATGGTGGTGGTGTCGTGGTGGTTTGGCTTTTCTAATGAATGTAAGGGCGACAATTGTGTTGGTGAGCTTCTACAGTAATGGAATTTCTTGTTTTATGATACTATACACGACAGCTTACATGACCCACCAGTCTTTAACGAGTACGGTTAAAGCTATGCTCGCGTGCTCATTTTATGATTCGGTGGAGGAGGTGGGCCGATAGGCTATTGTCGTGGTGGAGGTTTGTGTTGGTTGTGAAAGCGGTGATCATATTTAACACTAACCATAATTCAACCATTACCCTTATCCACTCTTACCCAAACCTTTCCATTATCTAACCCTAACCCTAACCAGGCTTGGGGTAATCGTAATCGTTAATTGTAATCAGTTGTAATCGATTACATTTTCTTTAGTAATCATGTGTAATCTGTAATCAAGACTTTTTTTTAGATTACTTGTAATTGTAATGTAATCAATTACAGCTGAAAAATATTAGTAATCATGATTACATTTTGATTACTTTATGATTACTTAGTCAGTGATGTACATGTAACATATAAAGGATATATGTATACATACTATCATTTGAAATGAAAAAAAGTTTATTCTTAACAAGTCTTGAATTACCAGAATTCTTTTGAAATTAAAATTAGAACTTTATATAACAAACAATTAGAACTCAACTATTTTCAGTTGAAATGAGTTCCATTTTTAGTTTATAAAGGAATAAGCTGGTAAAAGCCAGAGATACACATATTTACAATATTTACTTTAAAAAAAAATAATTTGTTATTTTTTCAAAGAAATGGTATTCATTTATTATTTTTTGTATTCATATAATAATTGTTTATCTGTTTATTCTTTATAAATTGAAAAGGCAATCAGATCTTTGGACCATAAAATTGACATGCCAATAATTGTTATAAAAACATGTAGGTGTCAACTAAATAAACAAAAAAATATATTGTTGAAATTAATCAGTGTAAAATACTGGACACATGTGTACACAATAGTTAGATTTTAACAATAATTTCAAAAACAATTTATTAATCAAGTTTTTTATGATAATAGAGAAACATTAAGAACTATATCATTTCCAAGTCGGCAAAAGACACAGCTCTTTCCTAGTCTTTTATGAAAATTGTGTGGTAACAATCATGAAAAAATTATCAAACAACGGCAGTAGAATACCGAAGGAACAAGGGAAGCGATGACTACAAAAATCGAAGTCCAAATACATGGCAAAAACGGTAACAGATAAAAACAAAGACAAAACAAGGCTGTGAGACAGCTACAATGCACGGAAATAAAAAGATAACATTAAGAACTAAGGCACTCATAGTATGAACACCCATGAAAACCGGGAGTGACATCAGGTGCTCCGGAAGGGTAAGCATGTCCTGCTCCGCTAGCGGCACCCGTCACACTATCAGTGAGTCAATCCAGGGTTGTGTCAAATCCGGTTATATCAAATCCGTGAAGACGTGAAATCTAGCTGAAAATGTCCGTTTTCATTTGGGACGCAGACACGTCATATCTGTCAATGATGTCATGGTGACGACACTTTTCAAACCACTTGAAAATAATATAATTATGCTCACTAGATTACCATTGTAAAAACTGATATCTCTCCACTATGCTCGACCAATTTATATGGAATTAGTTGAAGCATTAAACTAAAAATATAAAATATGTAGTAGCAAGTATTTGCATTGACAAAATTATCAAAAGTTCAACAAAACATTCATTTAATCTTGTAAAATGACCTTTGTATGGAAAGTAAATGTATGTTTAAGCAATGATCTTTGTTTCAACAAGTACTGGTATTTTTCAAAGACTATGTATTCGTAAGTAATCACTTGTAATCAGGATTACAACTGAGGAAAGTAGTGTATTGTAATCAATTGCAAATGAAAAATGGTGTAATTGTAATGTAATTGATTACATTTTAAAAACAAAGTAATTGTAATGTATTCAATTACATTTAAAAGTAATAGACCTCATCCCTGACCCTAACCCTAATCATAATATAGCCCATATCTTATCTATAATCTAACTTTAACCCTAACCGTATCTTAAATCTAAACCTTAACCGTAACCATACTGTAGATTTAAAATCTAACCCTAACCCTTACCATAGTAGTAATCAGCAGTCATTAGATAAATTCATTATTTGTCCTGAATGGTACCATGCATTTCTCTTATATTAAAAACAGAAGGGGATTATCATATTCGTAATTTTAGAATATTGCAAAGTGCTTAAGAAATAATTACAATAATCAAATAGTATAGACAGACAACAATGAGACTAATTTAGCCCAATTTGACTTCACCCATGCATGCCATAATTGGAGTAATTAAGGCCTATAGAAAACTGTGAAGGTGTTATAAATGCTATTACATAGAGTTAGCCATTATAAAGAAGGAAAGCTCAAATCTTACAGAATTTACAGGGAGGATTTAGATTAAACTGACTTATAGTTTTATATTGTGTTATATTATGGAACCTGTGGCTTAAAATGTGCTACAGTGGGTATGTATTTTTTTTTAAATTTCATTTTGTTTGGGAGGATGGGCTGATTTCCCGATTTGATGATTACAAGATCCTAATGCCAAGGACATAATATTGTGTACATACAATGTATTACTTTTTTGACAACTTAATCCGAACAAAATTTTAAACATATTTCCAGAAAGTGGTTTTAAATTCCAAACACCATTTGCATCATCCGATGTTTTATCTTTGCTTTTTTATTTAAGATTTAAGTAATGATTACACCCCCTTAATTTAGTTTTGCTTTGTGTATATCTGAAATATTCCAAATATTTATTGTTTGAAAGTATTATAATAAACTCAATTGCACTGCAGCTCAGCGTTTTGACAATGTCAACACCTTATCTAAACAAAAGTTAGTTAGCCGGAACAAAATTGGCTATTTTCGTAATATGCGATTTCATTGGTTCAATCGACAAAACAATAATTGGAAACATATACATCTGCCTGTCAATCAGCAAGAGGCGTGTCTTTTGCGAAAATAGCTCACGTGGATACGTTTCTATCTGCAAACGAAGAATAATTTTTGGATAATAATATCAGGAATTTCTTGCATACAGAAAGTAAAGAACATTAGTGAGCAAGCTCACATACTCAACGCCCCCAAAATCCTGCATCACTGAACTCCAAAAGTATGCTATAAGCAATATTAAACATAACAAGAGAGGCTCTCAAGAGCCTGTATCGCTCACCTGGGCCATGGCTGGCACAATAAGTAAAAAATAATCCTAACGTTTAAGGGTCAAGTTTGTTGATAGACATCGAAGTTATATGATCCAAAATTTAACTATGTTCCCCATTAGCAGCTATTTTTTATCGGGCGTAGACCTACTGTCACCTTCTTGAGGAAGACCATCTAAGCATCATTGTGCCTTACTTTGGTTCCAATTGGCCCAGTATTTTCAGAGGAGATCTTATAATGATTTCCCATGGGGTCCAAGGTTAAACAATGTTCACCGCTGACTGCCATCTTGGATGCTATGCGGACATGCTGGACACATTTTATGACGGGGACCAAGTTCCTATTGGTCATGTACTTTCAGAGGAGAACATCTTTTAATATGTTTACTATAGGATCCAATGTTAAAACCATGTTACCCACTGGCGGCCATCCTTAATATGATGTAGACTTTCCAAAAACATTTCTAAAAGGGGCAAAAGGACCATTGTGACTAAGTTTGGTTCCAATTTGCCCAGTATTTTCAGAGGAGATTTTTGCAATATTGTCCAATTTTCGACAAAGTTCCCCGCTGGCGGCCTTCTTGGATGACGTGCGGACTTGCTGGACACAATTTTTAAAGGGGACTACAAGAGGACTATTGTGACCAAGTTTGGTTCCAATTGCCGCAGTGATTTCAGAGAAGAAGATCTTTGAATGATTTCCTATAGGGTCCAATGTTAAAATTGTGTTCCCCGCTTGTGACCATCTTGAATATGATACATGTGATTGTATTTCCTGGCCATTGTAGGTGTTTGCTGTTATCCTGTTTTTGTAATTGCCAGACATTTTATAAAAGGGGCCACCTTTGAGGACTATTGTGACCAAGTTTGGTTCCAATTCGCCCAGTAGTTTCAGAGATCTTGGAATATAGGGTCCATTTTTCGACAAAGATCCAACTGGCGACCATCTTGGATGGCGTGTTGACTTGCCAGATACATTTTTAAAGGGGACCACCTAAGGACTATTGTGACCAAGTTTGCTTTCAATTGGCCCAGCGGTTTCAGAGAAGATGTTCAAAGGAAAGGTACACGACTGACAGACCCAAGACACAGTGACTGCAAAAGCTCACCATGGCATAGCCAGGTCAGTTATAGAGTCCATGCCGACTGTAAAACAAAATACTACTACTAGTATATCTAGGTAAGATAATGAAATTGTAGGCAGACATTACCCACTGAAGGACACATTTATATACGAAAATTATTATAATGTGAAATAAGTAAAGATTAAGAAAGTATTTTTGCAAAACATTGTAAAAATTTGTACAAAAACACTTTTTTTTGCTCTTGATTATGTAACAAATAATTGTTTTTAATAAAGTCATAGCAGGGAATTTCTCTAAAACTTAAAAGAGAAATGTTAACCAAAGAAGATTTGAAAAAAGAATTTAAAGAAAAATAACCCATGACATGATAATACTTGTTGTTTTAGCTGAAAATATTCTTAGTCCAATAACTCCCATAAAACAATTCGATCAATAAGGCAGAAGGATATGCATATCTACATATGACCAACAATCCTACCAAATATGAAAGCAATCCATTAAGCGGTTTCAGAGGAGTTGCAGTGACAAGATGATACTTTGGTATTTTAACTGAAAAAGTCTAAGTCCCATAACTAACAAAAATTATCCAATCAGTATGGTTGTCTACTATAGACATCTACACATCATGACCAACAATCCTACTAAATATGAGAGCAATCCGTCCAGCGGTTACAGAGCAGTTGCAGTGACAAGAACAGGACTGGCGGATGGACGGACGAGTCAAAACATTATACCCCCGCAACTTCGTTGAGTGGGATATAATTATTAAATGAATAGATGAACGATTTATGTAACTTTAGATGTTATAATAAAGGTAAAAGTATTTTGTTTTCGGTTATTTGTTACATCTTACAAAATTATCCTATTTGAGTCCCACTTCTGGCTCACCTGGCCTTAAAAGCCATGTGAGCTTTTGTTATCACTTTTCGTCCGTCGTCAGTCGTCCGTCCTTCATGAATTTTCAAAAATATTATGAAACCGCTGGGCCAAATGTAACCAAACTTCGCTTGAATCATTACAAGGTATGGCTTCTTAAAATTGTCTTCAAATATCGACTGGTAAAACAACATTGCCACCATTGCTAAAAATAGAACATATTGAACACTTACAACCCGATTGAACGTTCAAAATATAAAGTTTTACAACAAATTTAGTAGTAGTATGGTGGTTTAGTAGTAGTATCGCCTTGAATACCTGCATAGGTCTCTCGCGGCATTTTAGACCCGGAGGGACGCCCACTCCATTGCAATATTATTTCGGAACGTTGTTCTTCCAAGGACCTTAGGTTGACTGTCGTCAGACTTCGCAATCCAGCTACCTAGATGGGGCGAATTTTGATTTGTAGAAGGACTTTGAAGAACTCAAAGCCCGTAACTACGGTATGCGCCGCCGTTAGCCTACATGTCTTGGCCCGAGAGACCAAGACCCATTCTACACGTTGAATGGTGCAGTTGTCCAGTTCTCACCATCGTACCGGAGTACTCTCGTGGAGGTGGTCATGCGTCTTAGAGAACTTCAAAATATAAAGTTTTACAACAAATACACTTGTCTTCTAAACGTTTAGATTTTATCTGCACTGAAGAGACAAAAGTTGTCGAAATGCGCATATGCAGAATTTAAATTCACAGTAACTTCGGTATTTAGTTATTTAACGAAATCGTGATTGTTCAAAATTCGGGATATGCTAAAATCTGGATGTAATAATAAAGAATTTCTTAATTTGTCATAGAATGAAAAAATCCGCCAAATAATAGCACGGGAAATTGGAAATATGGGCTTTTAAGCTGATCATGTTATGATATAAATAAATGCAAATGCATGGTGCACATCTGCAATATATACTGATGATTTGCTGTACAGTACTAACAGATTTATACTCACCACAGTCTCTACTGAATTGACCGATACTCACCACTGTCTCTACAGTATTGAGAATGAATTCTTCAATCATATCCTTTGGACATACAGATTTTCCCATGACGTCTTTTAGCTGAATTTTCATAAGTCGCAAATTCTTATTTATTTCGCTTTCAATACGTTCTAGACCCTCCCCATATGCTTTGAGTTGAAGGTGAAATAATTTTCTACGAGCCGTCCAGCTTTTATCAGCAGAAGCAAGTGCAACGTCGCTATAATTGTCAAGTGCATATTTTCCAACAAAGGTGGGTGGTCTTGCAGCACAGACTGTAGCATTCGGTTCATGTAAAAATACATCTCGCATGATTGCTGACGAATTTAAACAAACAAGTTTCCTTCCAAACATTTCAAATTGAAATATGTCGCCATATTTCAACACTAGATCGTGAAGCGTTAAATGTAGTTTTCCGAAGTCCATTTGAAACACATTACCAAATATTGGAACGCCTTTTGGTCCGGGTAATTTTTTGTGCTTGCTATTTTTTCTCAAATAACCGAGCAGGAGAAAAATCGATATACAGGTAATGGCTGTTATAACCTCAAACATTCTGTCTGTTCTGAATGTGATATCAAGCCGGTATTAGAAAACGCAAAATAAAAGAAACATCTATCTTCAATGCTTAATTGTGTATTTGATATCATTTTCCGTTGCCTTTTCTTTTTTAATGATCGCTTAAATTCACATACACGCAATGCATAACATTTTTTTTACCACCGCTCTTGTTGCATACATTAACCTCCAGTCACATATAAGACGTCAAAGCTGCAAATATATACAATGCACTGTCACTTCTATTGATAAAACATTACATTGTACCAAAACACTGAAAATATACCTTTTAAGCACAACTGCCTTCTGTCTTATTTAATATTTAGATTCAGAAATTAACAACATCTGATAAACCAAAATGCCGAGTACAGCTGAAGCCAATAGACTAAATAAGATATCTCACAAAAAAATCGTTTCATCACCCAATTTATCCACCTAAATGTTAACTTAAAAAACAATCCTTAAACAGAGTTCGCATTATTTTTGGCAAAAGTTGTGTGTCTGACTGATATCATAAGACCAAAGCCTCTTCTCGTGGACTATTATTCACCCCAGTAGTCATTACTTCGGAGCTGACCTGAAAACTGGTATTATTTGGCAGCTTGCAATAACTTAATTAAAGAAATCCTTGCTTAAACTAAGGAGTTCCTTCCTGTTGCGTAGCTCTGTCCTAAAATACTAAGTAATTCTGGCTTTTAATTTAGATCGTTTTGCTTATTTGTTCTCTTTTAGATTTTAAAATACTTGGCTTAAGGTCTTCAATATGTTTTGATGTGATCTTTACTCAAAGGACATAAGTTGTCAAAAGGGATATGTGTAGAACTTAAATTTAGAGAAACTTCGGTATTTTGTTATATATTTATACTGGACCGTTGCATCGCTGCTGGGTAACGAGTCCTTGAGGCTATTCACGAACCCAGTAGTCATTACTTTGATACTGAACCAAAACCGATTTTATTTGGAAGCTTGCAATATCGTAATGTAAGAAAATCTTGCTTAAATCTAGAAGTAACTCCCTGACCTCCTGCATAGATCTGTCCTTAGCTGATATTATCGATATATTTAGATCGTTTTGGTCATTTTTTTAAAAAAATAATACACATTTTTGGCTCATGGTCTTCCATATGTTTTGATTTTACCTGTACTGAAGATATATAAGTTGTCAAACTGGCCATATGCAGAATTTGAATTTACAGTGAGTGTGGTAACTTATTAGTTATTACCATTGGGCTGATGCCTCTACTGGTGGACTGTTGGTCCCCGAATGTATGCAGCCACCCAGTAGTCAGTACCTAGATGATGTTCCGAAAACCTATTTTATTTGAAAGCATGCAATACCTAAATTTAAGAAAACTTCACTAAGAGCTAGTATCACCCTCGTGCAAAGCTTTGTCTTCAGGAGTTTTTGGCTTTTCATTTAGATCGGTTTGGTTATTTGTTCTCTATCAGATTAGAACACAGATTCTTGGCTTAAGGTGTTCCATGTTTTTATTTCATCTGCAATCAGGAGACACAAGTTATTGAAATAGACAAATGCAGAATTTAAATTACAGTAACTTCGGTATTTTGTTATACAGGTGTATATTAAAGGCCAATACAATTTTTTTTCAATGTTCGGAGTCAGTAAACGGACTGAAAATGTGTGATTTTTTAATGAAATAAACAAGAGTTCTATTTCGCTTTTTTGCAATTAAAATTCAAGTTAAAGCCCTAATTAAGGAGACGACATATATATATATATATATATATATTCCTATTAGTAGACTGTTCAAAAGTACCAGCATAAACTGAAGTGGAAAAATGGAACAATATTGGAAAAATATCTCCATTAGTTTCCACTGTATTATGAAAATTGACTTACAATGAACATTGGTAACATCAAAGTGTGTTATTTTCTAAAAAAAAATCTTGTTTTGTTATTTGTTTGTTTGCCTCAAACCCTCTTATTTATAATATAAAATTGACGCCAAACATAGAATTAAATTAGTTTGGCCAAAGTATCATTTTCCTCTTGAAAGAACTATTTTTACTGAATAAATCATGTCATAAGGACATGAAAAAGAAAATAAAAGAATATGGTTTTACACTATCGAATTCTTCAAAACTGATTCAATGTTTAACGGGTGCGGCTTAAAGGGTTGGATAAGCCAGCCATTCCCGAGCACCTAATGTTTTTTGAGAGTTTACACTGTTAGTGCTTTAATTTTTAGTGTTGTATTTGTAGTGTTTGTGTGTTTTTGTGGGTTTGAAGTGTCTTTGGTCTTCCGTCTTCTGATGTCCTCGTTTTTGCCTTGTCTCTGCACTTTAATCTTGTGCTTTGTTCCTTCAATATTTCACTGCCGTTTGTTTAATAGCCATTTATGAACGTATCAGAATCTCAATCTTTGTTTTAGTACAGTGCTACTTTTCCGTGTTTCAGCTATTTTGATTTATTAGCCGAGACACACAAAAAGATATGGAGTAAATGTACATAAGATAAAAATATAGAGGTAATTCTAGCGACAAATCTTCGTCCTTTACATGGGAACTTCAAAAATACTCGACAATAACGAAACCGATGGGATAATTCATTATTTTGAATATGGGGAGAGTGAATCTTTTCCCTATTAGGAAAATTTAGTTAATTTACAACTGAAGAATTTGAAACAATTATTAAAATTCCCCATTTTACATGACATTGGATGGTAGAAATCAGGCATCTAAAGGGTATTCACAAGACCAGTGTTTAGTATTGACTGATATGAAAATTTTAACTTGCGTTTTTTATCAGAAATTTAGTGTTCTTATCAAAAGTGTAATCCCTCAAAAATACTGAGGCTTCAATCCATTCATTTCACTCAGTGGATGTCCTTTGTATTGTATTTTGCATCCTATGTCGATATTTTTGATAATAAGTACTTCTTTCTGACTAATTTTGTATTATAGCTTTACAATAAGTTACTAAGTCGTGGCCACGTGCTGATGAGAGGTTACTCCTTGAAACTTGTGTACAGCATAACAGCATAACAAATAACATTATACCGAAGGCACTGTTAATTTATTTTATACATATGCGCATTTCGACAACTTATGTCTCATCAGTGCAAATCAAACCAAAACATTCCGAAGTTCATTCACCGAAACATGTATAAAAGCTGATAGAGAACAAATAACCAATTGCAAATGATCTAAATACAAAATTATGCAGCATGGATACTTTTGGTATTTAAGAAAAAAACAAATGAATACCATATTTATTTGAGAAACACCGTTTGTTTCACTTTTCGATGCAAATAAATTTGATGTTCACAATAGATGAATCATAACGAGTAAGGAAGGGGTTAGTCATTAATCAATTGTGATATTATTTCACAACATCTTAGGAAAACTTTAAGGTCTGAAAAAGATTTTAAAACAATCAAAAACTATATACCATGTTTGGGTTGTCCGCCTTTGACATTTAACACATAACAACGACGCAATATCTACATACTACGGAAGTATGGAGGGGACATGTGAATTTTTTTTCCATCTCGTGGCCACGACATACTAAGTCCTGGCCACGAGATAGCTATGTCATGGCCACGGGATACTAACTCGTTCCCACGACATACTAAGTCGTGGCCACGAGATAGCTATCTCGTTCCCACGAGATACTATCTCGTGGCCACGAAATACTATCTCGTTCACGCGACATACTAAGTCGTGGCCACGAGATAGCTATCTCGTTCCCACGAGATACTTTCTCGTTCCCACGAGATACTATCTCGTTCCCACTAGATACTATCTAGTTCCCACGACTTACTAAGTCGTGGCCACGAGATAGCGTTGTCGTTCCGACGAGGTACTATCTCGTGGTCATGACATACTATCTAGGGGCCACAAGATAGCTATGTCATGGCCACGAGATACTATCTTAATACCACGACATACTAAGTCGTGGCCACGAGATACTATCTTGTTCCCACGACATATTAAGTCTTGGCCACGAGATACTTAATACACTTTGAAACCTTCAACAACGAGCTTTGCTCATACTCATAGCTATCTCTTGGCCACGACTTAGTATGTCGTGGGAACGAGTTAGTATCTCGTGGCCACGACTTAGTATGTCGTTGGGACGAGATAGTATCTCGTGGCCACGACATAGCTATCTCGTGGCTACGAAATAGCATCTCGTGGCCACGACTAAGTATCTCGTGGCCACGATATAGTTATCTCGTGGCCACGAGATAGTATCTCGTGGCGACGACTTAGTATCTCGTGGCCACGAGTTAGTATGTCGTGGCCACGAGATAGTATCACGTGGGAACGACATAGCTATCTTGTGGTCACGACTTAGTTATTCGTGGGAACGAAATAGTATCTCGTGGGAACGAGATAGCTATCTCGTGGCCACGACTTAGTATGTCTTGGGACTGAGATAGTATCTCATGGCCACGACATAGCTATCTCGTCGCCACGACTCAGTATGTCGTGGCAACGAGTTAGTATCTCGTGGCCACGACATAGCTATCTCGTGGCCACGGCTAAGTATGTCGTGGCCACGAGATAGAAAAAAATGCACATGTCCCCTCCATGCTTCCGTAACATACAAATAAAACGAATTTGTGATTATGCATGTACATGCTTTATTTATAACAGTGTAACTCTATTGGTAAGACAAAATGTATAATATTAATGCTTTCATGTTAATTACGTAAATTAAAGTCATATATACAGAAGTTAGTGTATTAATTAAATAGACTTAAAAACTAATCTGTTTTCATCTTCGTTTTTCTCGGATTTGAAACTTTCAAAAAAAAATGTATCACATAATATCTGCCATCGTTTGTGTTGTGCTTTTTCTGATTTTAGCCTATAAAAAGAAAAATACAAACACTAAATCACCGCGTGGACCAAAGGGTCTACCGATATTTGGTAACTTTTTTTTAAATGGAATATGAAAAGATTTATTTAACGCTTCATAGACTCAGTTAACAATATGGCGATTCTTTAAATTTAGCGTTTTTGGACAGAAATTTGTTAGTTTGAATTTGGCAGATATCATTCGAAATGCCTTCTTGCAGGAACCAAATTGGACAATTTGTGCCGCGAGAACACCAACTTTTGCTAGAAAATATCTTGCGGATAATTATGCCGACGTAATATCTGCCCCTCCGGAGAAAAGCTTGACTTTCCGTAGAAAACAATTTCACCTTCAAGTGAGAGCGTATGGTGAGGGTCTTGTTCGAATAGAAGCCGAAGTTAATAAGAATTTATGACATATCAACATCGAGCTTGAAAGCATTAATGGCCAACATATTTTCCCAAAATTTATGGTTGAGGAGTTTAATCTTAAAATTGTCGAGACGCTTGTAAGTAGTATTATGTATCTATATCACCATAAATATTTTTGTTAGGATCATTAAAACAATATGTATTGATGCAATCAGTTGTTAACGTATTGTATAACAAAAGAAAAGGTAAATTTGGAAAAGTTTGGATTTCGTTTTACTTTTGATTAATTGTTCTTTTTCCGCTTTTGTATTCTATCGATTTCTGGATTTCCATTGTATTATTTATCTGCACTTGAAGAGATATGAGTTGTCGGAGTGGCTAAATGACGAAAGTAAATTAATAGTAACTAGTATTTTGTTATTTATTACATACTTACCGAAGATATGTTCTGTCTTGCATATGTAATACAGCCGCAAGTTAACAGTCCATATCATATACCCAGTCTGATATTGCCATATCATATATCATATGGATATCATATCCATATCAGCCCGGATGTGATGATAACTCCTAATTGGAAGTATAATATACAGATTAAGACATGGCCTTTTCTATATCAGCACGGTTATCAAACCTCGACCAATATCAGCTCTCGGCTGGCGCCTCGGGCTGATATGGAAGTCTCGGGATGATAAACACGCTGATATGGAAAAGGTCATGCATTAAATCTCTATTTATTACCAATGGGTTGATACAACTGCCGGTGAACGCTAATTCCCGTAGGTATTCAACCCTTTATTCCAGTACTTTGGTGATGGCCCAAATCAAATTTTATTTGGAAACTTATTTTGAAACTAAGGAGCATCTCCGAATTCCAAAGATCTGTCCATAGCTGATTTTAGCTTTCAGTTGAGATCCTTTTGATTAGTTGTTCTTTATCAGCTTTTATACCTCTTTTATTTCTGGATTTCCAATGTTTCCATTTTACTGTTTAACTGCACAGAAGAGACATAAGTTGTCTAAATTGTCATATGCAGAAACTAAATCTATGGAAACTGAACAATTTGTGTTTGAAATAAAGGATGACTCATGCTTTTCGCATTAAAAATTTGAAAAAGTTACGTGGGTTACCATGCAGAAAAACGTCAGGAAATTGATACTATGCATACAACTTCAGGTCTTACTTTGAATCATCAATGTTTTAAATAATTTATTCATTCGCTACTGTACAAAAGTCCTTAGTATTCATATTTTACCTGAAGTAGGAACACCTTTTCCACCAACAGAACGTCATTAACTGAAGGTAGTACTAGAGTTTAAAACTGCGTTTGTCTCTTGTTTACATTATTGTTTTTCTGGAGCAGTTTGCTTGTAAATTGTGGCATGTGATTATAGTTCCTGGCCATTGTAGGTGTTTGCTGTTATCTTGTTTTTGTAATGTAATAGAATAAATGCACATGAGATAAAAATATAGAGGCAATTATAGCGACAAATCTTCGTCCTTTACATGGGAACTTCAAAAATACTCAACACTAACGAAGCCGATGGGATAATTCATTTTTTTTTAATACGAGGAGGGTGATTCTTTTCCCTATTAGGAAAATTTTGTTAATTTAGGATTGAAGAATTTGAAACAATTATTTAATTCCCCATTTTACATGACCTTGGATGGTAGAAATATTGCATCTTAAGGGTATTCACAAGGCCAGTGTTAGTATTGACTGATATGAAAATTTTTACTTGCGTTTTTTTATAAGAAATCTATTGTTCTTATCAAAATTGTAATCCCTCAAAAATATTGAGGCTTCAATCAATCGACAACTTATGTCTCATCAGTGCAGATAAAACCGAAACATTTGGTAATCCATTAACCAAAAACGTGTAAAAACTGATAGAGAACAAATAACCAAAAGGATCTAAATAGAAAAGCCAAAATTCCGCTAAGGACAGAGCAATGCTAGAGGGAGTTACTCCTAAGTTTTAAACAAAATTTTGTAAAACTGAGCTATTTCAAGTTTCAATAAATTCGGTTTTCGGGTAAGCACCGAAGTACTGACTACTGGGTTGGTGAATACCCTCGGGGACTAATAGTCCACCAGCAGAGGCATCGGCCCAGTGGTAATAAATAACAAAATACCGAAGTTACTGTTAATTTTTTTTCTGCTTATGCGCATTTCGACAACTTATATCTCATCAGTACAGATAAAACCGAAACATTTGGAACTCCATTACCCAAAATCGTGTCAAAACTGATAGAGAACAAATAACCAAAGGGATCTAGATGAAAATGCCAAAATTCCGCTAAGGACAGAGCTATGCTAGAGGGAGATACTCCTTAGTTTTAAACAAAATTTTGTAAAATTTAGCTATTTCAAGTTTCAATAAATTCGTTTTTCGGATCAGCACCGAAGTACTGACTACTGGGTTTTTGAATACCATCGGGGACTAACAGTCCACCAGCAGAGGCATCGACCCAGTGGTAATAAATAACAAAATACCGAAGTTACTGTTAATTTATTTTCTGCATATGGGCATTTCGACAACTTATGTCTCATCAGTGCAGATAAAACCGAAACATTTGGAAACCCATTAACCAAAAACGAGTAAAAACTGATAGAGAACAAATAACCAAAGGGATCTAGATAAAAAGGCCAAAATTCCGCTAAGGACAGAGCTATGTTAGAGGGAGATACTCCTTAGTTTTAAAGAAAATTTTGTAAAATTGAGCTATTTCAAGTTTCAATAAATTCGGTTTTTGGGTCAGTACCGAAGTACTGACTACTGGGTTGGTGAATACCCTCGGGGACTAACAGTCCACCAGCAAAGGCATCGGCCCAGTGGTAATAAATAACAAAATACAAATAACCAATTGCAAATGATCTAAATACAAAATTATGCAACATGGATACTTTTTGTATTAAAGAAAAAATAGTTTCTGGCAAATGGAAAAAAAGTCAAGAACAAATGAATACCATATTTAATTGAGCAACACCGTTTGTTTCACTTTCGATGCAAATAAATTTTATGTTCACAATAGATGAATTATAACGAGAAACGTAGGGGCTAGTGGAAAGATAAATGTCATTAATCAATTGCGATATTATTTCACAACATCTTAGGAAAACTTTAAGCTCTGAAAAAGAGTTTAAAACAATGAAAAACTATATACCATGTTTGGTTTGTCCGCCTTTAGAATTTAACACATAACAACGACGCAATTTCTACATAGAAAGAAATGAATTTGTGATTATGCATGTACATGTTTATTTGTAAACTTTAGTTGTAAGACAAAATGTATAATATAAATGCTTCCATGTAAATTACGTAAATTAACGTCATATATACAAAAGCAAGACTTAGTGAAATGATTAAAAAGACATGGAAACTAATCAGTTTTCGTATTCGCTTTTCTTGGATTTGAAACTTTAGAACAAATGTTTCACATAATATCTGCCATCATTTGCATTGTGATTTTTCTGATTTTAGCCCTTAAAAAGAAAAATACAAACACTAAATCACCGTGCAGACCAAAAGCTATACCGATATTTGGTAACTTTTTTTCAGATGGAATATTGAAAGATGTATTTGAAGCTTCATAGACAGAGTTTACAATATAGCGATGTCTTTAAATTCAGCGTTTTGGAAGGAAATATGTTAGTTTGAATTCGTCAGATATCATTCGAAATGCCTTCTTGCGGGAACCAAATGGGACAACTTGTGCCGCGAGACCACCAACTTTCGCTGGAAAATATCTTGCGGATAATTATGCCGACGTTATATCTGCCTTTCCTGACAAAAGCTGGACTTTCCGTAGAAAAAAATTCACCTTCAAGTGAAAGCATATGGTGAGGGTCTTGTTCGAATAGAAGCCGAAGTTAATAAGAGTTTAAGACATATGAAAATCGAGCTTGAAAGCATTAATGGCCAACATGTTAACCCAAAATTTATGGTTGAGGAGTTTATACTTAAAATTGTCGAGACGCTTGTAAGTAGTATTATGTACCTATATCACGATTAATATTTTGTTAGGATCATTAAAACAATATGTTTTGATACAATAAGTCGTTAACGTGGTGTTTAACAAACGAATAGGTAATTTTGGGAAAGTTTGGATTTCATTTTGTCATTTTACTTTTGATTAATTGTTCTTTATCCGCTTTTGTATTCTATCGATTTCTGGATTTCCATTGTATTATTTATCTGCACTTGAAGAGATATGAGTTGTCGGAGTGGCTAAATGACAAAAGTAAATTTATAGTAACTTGTATTTTGTTATTTGCTACATAATTAGCGAAAATATGTTCTGTCTTGCATATGTAATACAGCCGCAAGTTAACAGTCCTTATCATATACCCAGTCTGAAAAGGCCATATCATATATCATATGGATATCATATCCATATCAGCCTGGATGTGATGATAACTCCTAATTGGAAGTATATAATAAACAGATTAAGACATGTCCGTTTCTATATCAGCACGGTTATCATTCTTCGACCAATATCAGCTCTCGGCTGGCGCCTCGGGCTGATATGGGAGTCTCGAAATGATAACCACGCTCATATGGAAAAGGTCATGCATTAATCTCTATTTATTACCAATGGGTTGATACCACTGTCGGTGAACGTTAATTCCCGTAGGTATTCAACCCTTTATTCCAGTACTTTGGTGATGGCCCAAAGCAAATTTTATTTGGAAACTTATTTTGAAACTAAGGAGCATCTCCGAATTCCAAAGATCTGTCCATAGCTGATTTTAGCTTTCAGTTGAGATCCTTTTGATTAGTTGTTCTCTATAAGCTTTTATACCTCTTTTATTTCTGGATTTCCAATGTTTCCATTTTACTGTTTAACTGCACAGAAGAGACATAAGTTGTCTAAATTGTCATATGCAGAAACTAAATTTATGGAAACTGAACAATTTGTGTTTGAAATAAAGGATGACTCATGCTTTTCGCATTAAAAATTTGAAAAAGTCACGTGGGTTACCATGCAGAAAAACGTCAGGAAATTAATACTATGCATACAACTTCAGGTCTTACTTCGAATCATCAATGTTTTAAATAATTTATTCATTCGCTACTGTACAAAAGGTCCTTAGTATTCATATTTTACCTGAAGTAGGAACACCTTTTCCACCAACAGAACGTCATTAACTGAAGGTAGTACTAGATTTTAAAACTGCGCATCATTTTTTGCGAATCTATTAAAAAAAAAAGAAAAAAAAAAGAAAAAAAAACAGAATTCACTTCTTGAATGATGGAAAAATGATTTTCGATGAGTTACATCAGTCAAATTTGATCAGATGTGCAACTTTATTGGGTAACCATGAATAACATGGTACTTTAAGGGAGTACGAGTGTCAGAAATTTTGTAATTAGAATTAAAATTCTGACCTTTTGTCTTGAAGAGCACATCTAATGGAACAACTTGAGCAAAAAATTTTGAAAATCCATGTAGGAATTTTCGAGATATAAGAGGTCAAAATTTTGGCGGGAAACAGATCTCTCTAGAGTTTTCCTTCAATTTGCATAAGATGTTTATAGGCCTTAAAATATATGAAATTATAATGAGAAGTTGATTAAATTTTATACTCAGTTTATTTTATGTATTTTAAAGTGACTTTTGACCAAGAAAATGTGATCCATGTGCAAAAAATTTTAGCACTGTTTGAATTGATAAAACCGAGGATACAGAATGCTTCTGAAATCTCAGGCTCGTACTCCCTTAACAGCGACCTCCTATTCTTTTAGGGGAGATAATTTGTATAGAAATACTATGAAGACATATAATTTTGCCATTTATTCAAACATAAGTTCCATTACCCTCAATAAAATATGTGAGCTAATTATTTGCCAAATTAAAAAAAAATCTCTCTGATGATGCAATAAAAATAAATTCAAAGGAGTAAGTACGATATTTGCCCCCAGAATTAGCTTCATTTTCAAACGAAGTTTTCCTTTAACTTTACACAGTTCATATATTGCTTAAGATAGATCGGTAGTCTTCCGAAATTTTGAATTTGTTATTTATACTGTTTTGGTATTATTTGCTTATTAAATATGCAAATATTTTTATTTGTAATATATCAATAAATATAATATCAGTGACACAAAAAGTAAAGGATCTTCATTGACTTGATTTTACATATATTTATCTAATAAGATGGCGTATGGTAATTTGATGATTAAAAAAATTGGAAAAGGATATTTGAAAAAGGGTGATAATCTGATGAAAATATTTTATATAGATATTCACAGTTCACAAATTTTAAGGAAAACAAAGTAGTTGGCTCCATTTTATTTTATATTTTTTGAAAGTATGTCCAAAGGGCAAACATATGAGTAAAATAGAGAGAAATCTATGGAATAGTTTAAAAGAAAATAACAGAATATCTGTATTTTACCTATATATTCATTAGAAATATTTGATTATTTTGATGTAAGTGAGAACCGAACCGTCAATCCAAAACGAATAATCCAAGGACAATGGCAACATCGAAAAAAAAAAAGACACAACACGAGTAAGGAACAGAAAAGAAAATTGAAGACACAAACACACAAAGACGAACAACACGGACCCAATAAAAACCATTGGTGAGATCAGGTGCACCGGTAGAGTAAGCATCTCCTGCTTCTCATAAGACACCCGTCGTGTGTAACATGTCAAATCGGGTAGTAAAGTCAAATCCAGCAGAGGAAACAATAATTAAGCTATAAAGGGAAAGATCTGTTGTCATTTGGGAAACAAATATCCCATAGCGGTCAACAACATGGTGATGTCGACCGTAAAACTCCTGGAGGGATGAATTCAAGTTTTGGGTAACATACCCTTGTTTAAGTAGCCTATTTGTGAGCAACCGGGCTCTTTCAAGGAAGTCACTGTATCGAACACTGTATTTGTAAAGAGGTTTTAACCATTATCAGACAGCAAGCTATAAAAACAAACCGTAAAAATAACAGAAATTCAAAATGAGACGTAACAATCTAAGATCACCGTCACTATATTTGTGGTATATCTTCTATCGTTAAAGATCATTTCAGCAGTTTATTAGAAAGAGAGGATACTATTTAACACCTACAAGGGCCGCGAACTACAATGACATGCCACAATCCACAAGGAAACTGCACTAAAAGAACCACACATAACAGACTAGAGTCAAATATATACTAATGGAAAAAAGAAACTGTGCATTGATTCCAAATGCAACACAGTTTAAAAAAGAATATCACATTAAACCAGAACTTATGATATTAATCTTGAAGGCATCTTCTCTACAACGAAAATGACCACTAAAAATTTTACCGCTGAAAAGATGTTGAAATGACCAATCACAACACTTATTGCCGAAAATTGAACTAACAAAATCAGGTGCCAGTATGGCAAGCAGTGTTATGGCTGTGTTTGACAATTCATTGACCAACGAATGAAGTTAACGTTCAGAGAGAAAAGCGAGACGTATTTCCAAGGATTCCGGGCAACTGTAAACTCACTTCAGGTAGAGTAGAGAAGGACTCAGTCGATGCAAATTTCCGCCTTTTTTTTGCCATAAATCTGCACTAAATTCTTATGAAATTTCAACAGAAACATTTGGCACATTTGCAATTGTGTTGTTCGTGTGGTCAGGGAAAGTGCTTAAAAATTGTGTTAAGCCCCAATTGTCTTAAAAGGTCAAATGTTGGCCTTGTTTCAAGACAAATACTGGAATTTTAAGCTGATCCATTGCTCCTTATGCGGGTTTGAAAACAATTTAAGTTGAATGGTCCCAAAACCGGGCAATATTCTTAAAGTAATCTTAGATGCCTGACACCTACTGCGAATGTCAGAATGTTGGATATTTGTGTGCTCACTTTCTGTGTTTATGACCGGAAATCCGATCTTTTGTGGTTTCAAAAGTGACGAAAGCGTTGAAAAAGTATCCATTAGGATTGTTTCGTGTCGACATGCAAAAAAAAGGGGGTTTGCTGACGTCATTTTTCCATGTTCGGGAACCAAAGCTCGAAATTCGCGTATTAGAGCCTTTTTTCAACACTAATGTTAGCCACAGCAGATGTTCTTTATGTGTAAAACGGTGTTTTCTGACTTGTTAAAGTTCAGAAAAATCCGTTCACACTGAATCAAAATATCGGAAGCATTTGACCTTGACAATTGGGGAAAAGGTGCGAAAATGCGGAAATCTTTCGAGCGCCTGAAAAAAAAAACCAATAAAAATCCAGAAACGAAATCAATATTGCTGGGTATGTATTCAGAGACGACTATGTAAAATATCGTAACAATACTCAAGTGTAATAATAGAAATATTGCGTTTTACCATTGCACAGTTTCTTTTTTCCGTTAGTATAACGATAGGATCCCGGGATAATCGAACTTGGTTCCGGCACTACCAAATGCTAGCGATAGGGTTAAACCGGTTGATGGGGACCGTAACCTCCCCTTCTCTATCCTCTTTCCCTATAGTTTAATAAACATACGAATAAAACAAATACAGGTAGACTACAAACAGTGGGACAACTATCTTGAAAAAGAATAGAATAGGCTCTGTAAGTCTCGTCATGTGACCTATGAGAATATACGTGAAACGTTGTTACCGGGTACATTGTACCTATGTAGTACTATGAGAAATTGTTGGATTTTTGGTTCACAGCTCAAATTAAGAGTGGGATTCGTTTTCCCTCAACCAGAATATTTTTATCCTTCAAGAATTATACACTTTATAACCTTAACCTAGACTGAAATTAAACAAACTGACGCATTCTCTATGTAACGTCAAGTGAAGTTTGTTCCGGAAGTGAGGAAGTCGGATGACGGTTTCAGTGCAATATATATTAGAGTTCCGGACTTTGAAAGTGAAAGTAGAACGACTTACAGACCCTATAGGAGAAAAAGTAATTTAGAGAGATGGGACAAAGAGTGCTTATGTCTGATATTTACAACAACAACAAATACTTCATTTGTCAATTTAGACGCCCCGTGTAGGACAGAAGAATTAACCTTAATAATTAAAAAAACAGAGAATACATGTATAAATGTAATTAAGTGAAAGGGGAAGAGTGGAAAAATAATAATGACATTTAACAAAACAACGGAAAATGCAATTCAGATTAATGCAATCATTCAAGGGGCAAAGCATGATACTGACATGTACATGTGGCTATGGCAATATTAGATTATTATTATTAATTTGTTTCTTTTAAGGTTAAGAAATTACTCATTATATTTTTTTGCAATTTGGGCGTAATTTTTATTGTGAGGTCAGGTATTTTATGACAAGTGTTGTATCATGGAAATCGATAGGCCTTTTATCTGTTGATGATCCAGTGCATCGATCTTGCATTGGTCATCTCCCTTTGTAAATCAATATTTACTCAAGGTACATATCATAGGAAGATCCTTCTCGTCAACCGTAAAGTAAAAATCTTCACATCTTTCGAAAACTATTAAAAGAATCATTTTCAAATTTACAAATTGACGGTTCGGTTCTCACTAATACTTTACAAATGTTTTTTTTTATCAAAATTTAGATGCAACTCTTACATCTCTTTTCCAATTACACAAGTTTTGTCATTCGTTTATTGTGAATACTAAATTCCGTAACACATTATTCTGATTCAATTTTAGAACATAAAAATGGAATAAAACAAAAATAATAAAGGGCTACGCCGAGCGCAGCATGATACGACCGCAGCATGTCGACCACTGAAATTTCAACAAAGGTAGTTTAAATTGAATGTGGACACAGTAAAGAGCTTGACACAATAATTAGATGGACACAAAAAGAAGCTAGACACAGTTATTAGCTAGAAACAAAATAGGGAAAAAACCCTTTTGATTACTTACTGATAAAAACCGTAAGAGCTATGCAAAATATGTACTATCAACTAAAACTTTACATCCATAGAAATTCAAAGAAAAAATCCATCGAAATCTGATGAAAAATAAAGATATGATTGCAATTTTGGCCCCTTTGACCCCTTGTAGCTCTGAAACAGTAAGAGCTACAAAAAATCCGTTGTCATACTACTGAAAGCTTATATCAAGAGGAATCCAAAGAAAAAAATCCCATCGAAATCCAATGAAAAATAAAGATTTGACATATTTAGAAAAATTGCATTTTTGGCCCCTTTGACCCCTTG